>LPNX010712429.1:172262-193030 GCA_001517045.1 Pseudotsuga menziesii | reverse complement strand
GATGAAAATCCACCTCTGCCTGCTCATGTTCCTCCAATTGCACTAGCACCAATACTTCCTCGATGGGTCCATTCAACATGTGAAGCAGCTGGTGATCTTGTCGGTGATCCTAGAGATCAACGTCGAACAAGTTCTCAGTTTCAGCGAGCCTCTTCTCTTTTGGCTCAAGTTTCCGAGAATCATGATCCAGAAACTTTTGCAAAAGCGTCAGGAAATCCAGATTGGGATGTAGGTATGGATGAAGAATATTGTTCCTTAATGGCGAACGATACTTGGGATCTTGTTCCTCTTCCAAAAGGAAGAAAATTTGTCAAATGTAAATGGGTCTACAGAACTAAGTATGCATCAGATGGAAGTGTTGAAAGACTTAAGGCAAGGTTAGTTGTCAAAGTTTTTTCCCAAGTTGAAGGGATTGACTACAATGAAATCTTTTCCCCTGTAGCAAAAATGAACTCCATCTGCCTTGTTCTTTCCCTTGCAGCCTTACATAACTGGGAATTCCATCAAATGGATGGCAAGTCTTCCTTCTTACATAGTGATTTACATGAGGAAATTTACATGGAACAACCTCCTGGATATGTTCAGAATAACTCTAGCCTTGTTTGTCTCCTTAATAAATCCTTATATGGCCTTAAGAAAGCTCCTAGAGATTGGTATGCCAAAATGGATAGCTTTCTCCTTGACACTGGTTTTTCTAGATGCCATTCTGACCCCAATGTCTATACCAAGAAAGTAGGAAACCATCTCATCATACTTGTTCTTTATGTTCATGATCTTATCCTTACTGGTAGTGACCCTAAACTTATAACCCATGTGAAATCCAGTCATAAGCAAAATTTTGAAATGTCGGACTTAGGACATTTGCATTATTTTCTTGGTCTCCAAGTCTTACAAACCAAAGAAGGAATATTTCTTTCCCAGTCTAAGTATGCTTGTGACCTTCTTCGTCGCTTCCACATGGAAGATTGTAAACCAACCCCTTCTCCCTTCCAGTCTGGAGTCAAACTTTCTGCCACTTGTACTTCCCCTGAAGTAGATGCCACCTTCTATCGTCAGCTTGTTGGTAGTTATTTATACTTGACTCATTCTCGTCCTGACCTTTCCTTTGTCGTTGGTTGTGTTGCCCATTATATGCAAACTCCTCATGAAAGTCACTGAAAAGTAGCAAAAAGAATACTTCGATATATTCAAGGTACAATTCAGTTTGGGATTCATTACAGTACAGGGGGGGAACCTTTGTTGGTTGGTTTCACTGATTTAGATTGGGTCGGCGATCCTGATGATCGAAAGTCTACTGCAGGTTATGTTTTTAGTCTAGGATCTGGACCTGTCTCTTGGGCTTGTAAGAAACAACAATATCTTGCTCTTTCTTCAGCAGAAGCAGAATATCGAGCCGCAATTAATGCTAGTCAGGAAGATTTATGGCTTCGACATATCCTTTCAGAGTTTGGATTCGAGCAGTAGCAGCCTACTCCACTTTGGTGATAAAATCAAAGTGCCATCAAGCTTGCCAAAGATACAGTTCTACATCAGTGCAGCAAACACATTGAGCTACACATGCACTTCATCGGAAATCTTGTTCATGATCGTGTTATTGAAGTTCTCTATTTCCCTACAAATGATCAAGTTTCAGACATCTTCACCAAGTCTCTTATAGAAGCGAAGTTTTCTAAACTTCGGTCTATGTTAGGAGTTCAGGAATGTGTCCTTAAGGGGGGATAGGCTCTAATTCCTCCTTCCTTCTCCTAATAGTGTCACTTTTGTAAATCCTTCAATCCTATCCCAAGTTGTTCTTAAGGGGGGATGTTATGATATTTAGACACATAGGAGTTAGTTAAGATCAACTTGTGTAATATATCCATTAGGTGAAAGTGTGTTTCTTTAGTATGCATTAGTATGCATTTGTAAATATTCTAATCCAACGGTCACGATATGTTCTAGACATAGAGTGATCCCACGGTTCAACTTCTCTTAGATCATACCTACCATTGATCCATGGCTTAGCACCCAATTGGTCTATGATCTCTATTTAAAGAGCATAAAGGGTCCTTGGCTAGTTGATCGATTATGAGAAGCTCATGTAACTTTCTTTCTTTTGCATAATAAATTGCTCCAAGTAGTTATTTGGTTGGGGCCGTGGACTGTTTCCCTCTCAATGGTTTTAACCACGTGACAAACATCAGTGTGTTGATCTGTGATCTATTTGTGTGAAGCAGTATCTGAAGGTGTTCGGCCTTTTGGGAGTGCCCTGTGAACCCGAACACAAGACACTTAAATGTAGTGGTTGATTCGTTGGCAAATTACGTTTTGGACTGGTACCTAGCTCATGTTTACTGTTTATTTGAGATTGATTGCATGTAAAAAGATCATAAAAAGACATAATAAGTAGCCATTCATGTACAAACACATCACATAGACACACATTTCTGTAAAAAAATAGTTCCTTATATAAATACAACCAATACTAAGGAAATGTCTGGAGCCATAATCTTTCAGTACACCAAAATCTGAAACTATAAAGTTTTTAGTACATCAAAGTGGTTAAAAATCTAAATCTTTGAAGCTTTCAGTATACACTACAAGTCAGAGTCACTCCAAACTAATCCTTGTGCTCATGAAAGTACATCACCACATGAGCTACCATGCGGAGTAGCCTCCCAAACTGACTCGAATCCCCTGTAGAATGGTTATGGTAACGTGGGGGAAGGTAATCGATGGAGATGTTTGGGATTCTAACTGTCAGTATCTGCAGGTTCTCTTTGATTTCCTCTAGCTCTTTTTCTTCGTCCACATTTTGAATGGCGATCTCCTCACCACCCCTCACCTCTCAATAGGTGATGCTCCAGCAGGTTGCAATAGACCAATATCTTTAAAATAGCATACCATGCCTTAGTATCGCAAAAATAACAAAAAAATGAAATATACTAAAAAATGAAAAACACAATCAAAATGTCGTCTTTCTTACCTCTGTCATCCCACTAATCATCTTAGGGTAAATATAAATCAATATCTCCTCTAAAATTGGTCCCTAAATAGGCATAATATTCCACCATCATAAGTTGTCCATGCATCCATCAGAAGAATACCAACCATAGGTCACAGTGGTCCCATCGTCGCCTTCATGGAAAGCGATGACCTCCACCTACCTCAACATCAATGGATCCTATGGCTATAACCTGTTTAGTGGTACCTGAGGGAATAACAAAGGGACCCTCACCAAAAATAAAGACACTACTATGGAACTGTAGACAAACTACTTGAGTTCTCCACAGCGACATTTTGTGAGTTGGCCTTTGAGACTCACTAGAAGCCCCTCGCTCCAATTGAATATGGTTGGAGCCATACACTCCAATGCATACAACATGTGATCCCTATTCATTTGATGGGAGACCCTGTTACCTGCCACCTTCTCAATGGTGAATGTGACTTCCCTCAAATGCCTACCCATGATTTGTTTAATTGGAATTTTACCGCATTGAGACCTTGTCCCAATCACGCAGTGTTCGTCAATAAGGTCGGTAGTCGTCATCTATCCCCCTTGAGGACCGGAGAGTGACACTAGAATCTCTCTCTTAGAAAGTATGTTCAAAAAGTAGATATCCTTAACATCTATGGTCAATAAATGGGTACCCACTTGGAAGTGTTTCTACTGCGGGTCCCACATCCTTATCAGGTGGTCCAATAAGCGAACATGGTCTCTGATGCCTGAAACTCTGAAGTATTTGAGGAGTCCACACTCCCTAATAGCCATCATCGTATTAAGATCATTTAATGCTTGGGAATCATATAACCCATTCTCATGCTCCTTCCAAATTACCATGATTTGTTTCAAATAATTGTGGAACATCCACAAAACATGCATTAGAATCATCTAATGGAGAAAATAATGATAGCATGCTTTAAACCATTATTTTGGAACTTTCACGATTGTCAACGCTCTTTCATTAAGCAAACCAAGCGACGACGCCTTTCCCCTTTGAGGACAGAGCAATGTTGACACTCTTTCTATTAATTTGTCACAGTGGTCTAGGAACTGAAAACACAGTCTCACAAAGAATACAGACAATATGCATAAAATTGGCAAAATGGTGTTGCAATGGAAGTAGCGGCTCTGTAAAATCAATAAAGAATAATTAATACAATACAATAATCATGCAAGGTGCATGAATTCCAAGAAAATTCAAATTCTCAATGAGGTCATTAGAACTGAATGAATGGGTGTAGCTTAATTGGTTTTAAGCCACAGTAAACACACTAGTTAACCAACTGATCAAGTCCTTATTCACTCAACTGAGTCCTAACTGAAGTCAGAGTGCAATAGATGACTAAGTCTAACTGAAAGTAGCTTAGACACATGACACTACATGCAAATCAACAATTGGTAGCGCATCATTAACTACAATGAACCCCGATGAGGTTAACTGAAGTCAAACTAGCCATCAGAGGTGGTTGGAGGTGCCCCTGTTGGATCCAGCTCATTAAATATTAATAAAACAATCAATATATTGAATGGAGGCACCCTCACCACTTAAATTAACTGATTGTAACCATTAGTTAGCAATTAGGTGCATTTATGACACTCATATCACCCGCAGAGTGCTCCAGTTAGCCTCCCTAAATGAAGGAGAAGGATTAGTTGGCCTCCTTGACTGAAGGTAGGCGTGGTTGTGCTCATGTTAATGTCATAGTGTGCTCATATGATGCCGATTAAGTCAATAAAACTTAGGATAGTGGTTTAACAAGGTCAAATTGACCAAATTAAGTATGCATGGTGGGTAAATGTCTCCAACACCCCCCCTTAAGCTATAATCAGGAGAAGTAGAAACATAAAGTGCATGAAATGCTAGGGCACCGAAAACTAAGTCCATAGGTCACCCTGTACAATAAATTAACTCAAACAATGCTCAAAAATAAATCTAAGTGAGGAAAAGAGGGAAAACCCAGTGGGAAAAACCCCACCTCAAGCTGAACACTAAAAGTAGTCTGATCACACTGATGAACTCACCCCCAACAATGAACGAAGGTAAGTGAAATTTTTTTCTGAAAAGAACTTGATGAAGATGTCTGCAATCTGCTCATCAGTCAGGCAGTATTGTAGAATGATGGTCCTGTCATGCATTAATTCCATGATATAGTGCATGTGTATCTCTACATGCTTGGTCCTCTACTTGGTAACTAGATTTGTGGATGTCTTAATAGCACTTTGATTGTCACAAAAGAGGATAGTGGACAAAGTACTACCAATATCAAACTCTGAAAGAATGCATTGCAACCAAACAACTTGGATGCAAGCATTCACCGCTCCTTGGTACTCGTCCTCTGCTGAAGACAATGCTATGGCGGCCTTCTTTTTGCTAGACCGAAAAATGGGGTCACCACCAAACATGAAGACATATCTAGAAGTAGACTTCCAATCAATAGAATCACCCACCCAATCAAAATCTGTGTAACCAACCAGGTCTAGCTTAGAGTCTGCAGCATAGTGAATGCCGTAGGTCTTGGTTTCTTGAATATACTGGAGGATATTCTTGTCTTCCTTCCAATGAATATCATGAGGCTGTTGCATGTATCTTGACATAGCATTCATAGCATAACAGATATCAGGCTGAGAATGAGTCAAGTAGAGTAAGCTACCTATCAGCTGTCGATAAATAGTGTAGTCCATGGGAGCTGTGCTTTTTCCTTCTTCAAGGTTGATCCCTGAAAGGAAAGGGAATGGAGCAGCCTTACATTCAGCCATGTTAAAATTTAATAACAGTTCTGATATGTATTTTGACTGAGTGACCATTATCCCATCAAAATTTTGCTAAATTTCGAGCCCGAGAAATTGCTTTAAGAGCCCCAAATCACTCATTTCAAATGCATTGTGGAGAGCAATTTTGATGATTGAAGTAGAAGTAAGTGTGCTACCTATAATCAGTAATTTATCAACCTATAAAACAATAATAATAAAATTACCATAATATTGTTGTATATACACATTCGGATCTGATTTACCCCTTTGGAATTTTTACGAGAGAAGGAAGGCATCCATCTTGGAATACCACTCTCTTGGGGTTTGTTTTAACCCATATAGTGACTTATTTAGATTGAAAAGAAAAGATGGATAAGAAATGTAGCCCTCAAGCTGCTTCATGTATATCTCCTCATGAATATATCCATGCAGAAAGGCAGACTTAACATCCATATGATGCACTTCCCAGTGCTTAGATGTTGAAATTGCCAAAACTAGACGGATGGAGTCCATTTTTGCAACGGGTGCAAAAGTCTCATGGTAGTCCACACCTTGGACCTAGGAGAAACATTTTTCTACCATCCTTGTCTTATATTTGCAGGTGATTCCATCAGCATCAAACTTATTCCGAAACACCCACTTGCATTGAACCAATTTCCTCCCCGGAGGAAGAGAAACTAGCTCCCAAGTAGTGTTTTTCTGAAGAGAATTCATCTCTTCATCCATGGCAACTTGCCATCTCGGATATGTTCGATCATGGTAGTAAGACTTAGGTTCTAAACTTATCATCAAATAACAAGATTCAAAAAACAAATAATCAAGACAAGAGAGTGCAATACCTGCTCTTTGGAAAATGGACCGGGTTCTCCTTGGATCATCTGGATTTCCAATGTTATCTCCTGCGGAGGAGAGTGTCTGTCGGCCCAAGTTAGGAGATGATTTTGTACTTCAGGTTCTGATTCAGAATTTGATGTTTTCTATACACTGATATCAGAAATTAGAGGATCCAAATTAGGGTTATCACCCCCAATTACATCATCCAAATATTCAGTAGAATAGGAAGGGAATTCATCAATTTTCTCCTTCACTAGTTCTACCTCCTAAAGAGGCTCATTGAACTTGGCACTCCTTTCAATGATGATATATTTTGTTTTGATATCCAGTATCTTGAAACCTTTTGATTCATCAGGATATCCAATAAAAAAACATTCTATGCTTTGTGGTTGCAAATCCCTCCTTTTATCAAGTGGAATTCGGGCCCATGCAGTGGACCAAAACACCCACAGATTCGACACATCCAACTTGTGTCTGAAGTATGCTTCGAAAGGGGTATTCCCTTTCATGGATGAGTGTGGCACTTTGTTCTAAATATATGCTGTAGCATGCATGGTTTTATCCCACAAATTTTCAGCCAACTTCTTTGATTCCAACATATAGGTGGTCATCTCCTTGAGAGACCGATTCTTCCTCTCCACTACACCATTCTACTGGGGAGTGTAAGGGACTGAATGCTGGATCTGAATACCACTTTGGGAACATGTATGTAGTAACTCATTACTGAAATACTCCCCACCATTATCAGATATCAAAATCTTGATCTTTTTTTTAGATGCATTCTCAATCAAGGCCTTCAATTCAGTGAATTTTTCCAAGACTTTCGACTTCTTTTTCATAAAAAAGACCCATGTGTATCTCGAAAAGTCATAAATGAAAGTCAAAACGTACCTTGTTCCATTCATGGATGTGATAGGAATGGGACCACTGATATCAGAATGTATCAGTCCCAAGATGCATGATGCTCGACTTTCCTTCCCCCGATCGAACTTATGCTCAGGGTGCTTTCCAACAACACAACCCTTGCAAATTCCAGTGGTAGCTTTGATGACCGAGAGGCCTTCAACCATAGAATTCTTATGTAATTGCTGTAATTATTTGAAGTTCACGTGGCCGAACCTCTCATGCCACAGTCTACTAACTTCATTTCCATGAGTCAGCAATGCGGTGGGCTTTGCATCCGCCACAAAATGGGAGAAGTCATAGGCTTTTGCATGATCATTTGCAAGGAATTTTGCTACAATTTTTTTGGATGCAAGTTATGTGATCTTTGCATCATCTGGGATAAAGGAGACTCTATTGGGCACTCCTGTATGTGTCATTTGATAAACACTTGGAGGTTTGATGCAAGAGACGGTACATACAGAACATTGGAAAAATAGCCATGCTCAAGATCTACAGTACCTTGTCCTTCATATATGATTGTGGAGTCATCTCCCATGTGGATGGGAATGGATTTGCTGGTCTCCAAATATGAGAAAGAGTCTCTTTCAGCCATCATGTGATTCGAAGCTCTAGAATCTATCAAGAGTGCTTTGGACTTCGAAGTGCTTGCCATGAGGGCATGACTTCGTTCATGTTGTGGTTCCCTATATTGCTGATATCTCCTCTGAAAGCTTTCTGGAAGATTGATGTGATTTTTCTCAAGAAGAGAAGTAGCTTCATCAATTTTCTTTTTCATGCAGGCATGTTCAGGGTGGAAGTCATTCCCGCAGTATGAACACTTGACTTTTTCCTTTCCATGATGCCCTTTTATTTTGTTCTTCTTCGAGCCGGAAGGCTCTTCATGCTGTTGGTTTTCAACTTTAGGCTTAGGAGATTCGAATTTGGTTTTTGGGTTCTTCTGCTGCTTTCCTTTACCCTTCAGATCTTTGGGCCCCAAGACATAGAGGGTTTGATCACTGGAGGATCTGATAATCCCCATCTGTACAAGCTAAGCATGTTCACTTGTTAAGGACTCAATGGAGGAATTGAGTGAAGGCATATTCCATCCAGGGGTTGTGAGATTCCCTACACGGAATGTAGAGACAAACACCAAATAATCAGCTCCAATTTTGGAGAGTATGGAAAGGATGAGCTGAGCATCCTCTTTCTCCACCTTACACTACTTCAACAGTAAGACAATGTGCTTGAACTTTGTGAAAAAATCATTTAAGGTATCGAAATTGGAAGGCTGGAGAGACATCAACTCATTTTCAAGCTAGTATACTCTCAAATCATCCTGTTTTCCATACAGGGTTTCCAATTTATCCCAAATTTCCTTTGGAGTCTTCAATCCCGAGAGATGGAAAAGAAGATCCTAGGAAATAGAGAGGCACAAGAATTTGAATGCTTCATCTTTCTTGTTCAAGAATCTAGCTTTGTCTATCACATGAGTGGGATCTTCTTCAGTGTCCATAGTGACCCGGTAGAGTCCTCTAGCACGTAGTTGGATCTCCATATCTCCTTTCTATCAATGGAAATTGAACGAAGTCAAGAGTTCGATGGAAGAAACCATCTCAAACTGTTGGAGCGAATGCTTTCACCTGTTAAAACCCGCAAATCACAACAAAAGGGGCACTGTAAGGTCGAATAGCCTACACCTTTTAGGCTTTCATCACACCCATCATAATTGATCACACAAGCTTGATCAACAATTCCTTACTTGGGGTATTAAGTGGTAAGCCTTGGTTTCTGGTGCAGTGCTGGAATTTTGAGCTTTTGCTCAATTTTTCATGCAAGATCTGTCAAAAACCTTATTTTTGAGAGATCTGAGCTTCGTCCCACTGTGAGATCTGATACCATATTAATTTGTCACAGTGGTCTAGGAACTGAAAACACAGTCTCACAAAGAATCCAAACAAATATGCATAAAATTGGTAAAATGGTGCTGCAATAGAAGTAGCAACTCTGTATAATCAATAAAGAATGAGTAATACAATACAATGATCATGAAAGGTGCATAAATTCCAAGACAATTTGAATTCCCAAGGGGATCATTAGAATTGAATGAATGGGTGTAACTTACTTGAAGCCACAGTAAACACACTAGTTAATCAACTAATCAAGTCCTGATTGACTCAACTGAGTCCTAACTGAAGTCAGAGTGTAATGGATGACTGAGTCTAACTGAAAGTAGCTCAGACACATGACACTGCATGCCAATCAACAAGTGGTAGTGCATCATTAACTCCAATGAACCTCGATGAGGTTAACTGAAGTCAAACTGGCCATCAAAGGTGGTTAGAGGCACCCCTGTTGACTCCAACTAATTAAATATTAATAAAATAATCAACAAAATGAATGGAGCCACCTTCACCACTTAACTTAACTGATTGTAACCATCAGTTAGCAATTAGGTGCATTTATGACACTCAGATCACAACCAGAGTGCTCCAGTTAGCCTCCCCGAATGAAGGAGAAGGATTAGTTGGCCTCCTTCACTGAAGGTAGGCATGTGTGTGCTCATGCTAATGGCATAGTGTGCTCATCTGATGCCGATTAAGTCAATAAAACTTAGGATAGTGGTTTAACAAGGTCAAATTGACCAAATTAAGTGTGCATGGTGGGTAAATGTCTCCAACCCTTACCCTTTCGAGGAGTGTGGCGGTGCACCTCCCGAAAAGGAGAAGAGCGTCACCTAGGGCACACTCTTCCCCTTTACAAAACTAGCAAAATAGCCTAAAAAAGCATGTTGAAATGGAAAAATTTTACCATCAAAAGCAAGGGAAGGAGATTAACTCTTACCTAGACATGTTTATTTGTTGAATGGATGTATTTAAATCTCATAATCCTCACCACAAGATTTCCTCTTCAAACATTATTTTTCACCAAAACTCTTATGGTAAAAAAACAATGGTAAATTGTTTTTACTATTTCACTTTTTATACTATTTTTGGCTTTTTATATAGAAAATAATATTTACATATAGTTAAATATAGTTGATTTTTACCATTCTCTCTATAGTTTCAAATGTGAAAATGGTCTAATGGACATTTTTGAAGATTTTAGGACTTAATTGGACTTTTTTTTTGGCTATGACGGAGTCTCTTTTGAGTTTTTCATGCTCCATGTCAAACTAAAAAATATTTCGAGCACCTTTTTTACCCTATTCATGCTCATTAAACTTAGAGAAAATGTATCGAGTATATTTTTATCACTTTTTCGGACTCGTAAAACCAAACTCAAAAAAGGATCCCTTTTGGAGTCACCTTTAAGCTATTTTTAGACTCCCTAAATAAGAAAAAATCACCAAGCGAACTTGATTCTTTCATGCTTGTAAAATTATTTGAAATGTCATCTATCTAGAGATAGTTTACCCCTTTTCGAACCGTTTAGAATCATTTACAAAAAAAGGCACTTTCTATCTCATCGTGACTAGAAGAGTTCTCATTTGTATCCGTTTATACTTTTTTAGGACCTTAGAGACTAAATGTACGAAAAAATCCACTTTGGAGCCTTCTTAGTCATTTCAGACTCTCTAAACATGAAATAATGACCGATTTTACCTTCTTAGGACTCGTAAAATCAAGCGATGGAGGACCCCTTTCTAGGAATGAACTCCTCCTTTATTAGGTTCATAAAACATGTGGGATTGGACTCATCCTACGATGATCTACATCAAGCGTTTGTTACCCTTTTCCATCTCATTAAAAAGAAAAGAGGTATACATCCATCATCATGGGGAAATTAAGGGAATGGGAAAACATTTTTCATGTGTATTAATGGAAGCTTATAGTCACCCTTGAACATGGCACGTGTCTGCATTTCATACAAAAATTTGGGTATTCAACTTTTCATCGAGTCGATCCACTTTCATGAGTCATTTTACTCCTTTGAGTCAGTTCAAAGAATGCATCATCCTACCTTTTCATTATGTTTGGTCACTGCCTCGATTGATTCAATGCTTCCAAGTCACTTGTCATTTCGTTCAATGTTTAAAGGGGAGTATTTGCCACAACCTACCTTTTCGGTTACCTTACTTTCCTTCGATTCATTCATGTCTGAGTTACTCCCGTGGTTGTTCCATTATCAAAATCACTTCAAAATATATTTTGTTCCAAGTTTCGTGTCAATGATGGGGGAAACATCATGGCCCTCCTTCAACGAATCTATTCCCGTCGACACTAGCACATTATCTGGGAATTAGTCTTATAAACCAGTCAAGTACCTTGAATCCTACATGCCTTAATGGCAGTTTTCCTCGCTTTCAATAGTAGGATTTCATCATTGGCCTCTGATTGGAATATTTTGTCGATTGTTCGGCTACAACTCATATATTCACATCCGGAGGAATGTACTAGGATACATTTGGAATAATTGGCATTAATGGTGATTTCCCTCGCACTTGTTAATGGCATACATCAACGACCGATAATCAAGTGGTTTCTACCATGCTCGACATTGGTACATCTATTCACATGGATAGAATCATACTATTTGGGACTGGATTGAAGACGTTGAGTGTTTAGGTATTCACTTGAATATGTAACTATCCTCAGGTTGTGATGGAGTATTTTTTGAGTCATTACATGGATCTACAATGTATGTTTTGTGGTTATTCTCAAGTTTGAGTATGAATGACATAGATCTACAATGTATGTTTGGTGGTTATTCTCAAGTTTGAGTATGAATGACATAGATCTACAATGTATATTCCGTAGCTTTGTTTCTATTTGATTCTCATGTATAATGTACATATAGTGTATTATTGGTATCCATGACTTGTTCATTATACATGGATCTACAGTGTATTGTCCAGTAACCATGATTTGAGTCAAGTAGTTTGGTACGGTTTCAAGTCCTCACTCACCACTAGTTTACCTCTGATTCCAAATCACATCTAGCAAAGTATTTCACCTATCACATCCCTCCAGCTTCATACTTTGGGGGGCATTCTTTTACACCTCAAAACTATCACTTTTCCCAATCCCCTGAAGTCCATTGGCCAAAACATCTTTTGGAATATTTTTTGCTCAATTCTAGGAGCCCTAATGCACTTTGTCCTTTGATATAGAGCGTCATCCCTACTCGACCCTTTTTTCTAATGACAGGAATCGTTGATGACAATTGTTGCCTTTAGACAAGGTATGCCACCCCTCCTTGATGCCTTATGCTAGTGTAGAAGGAGCGTCAACACTCTTAAAATGACAAAAAGAGATTTCGAGAACCTTATAGATGAAATTCCTCATGGAGGCTTATCCCAACTAACTGGAGTAGGTGGCACTAGTATCCCTAGACTCTAGGGATGATCCCTTACCTTCCTCCCAAAGGACCTCAACCCATTTGGTCCCTTTTATCCTATATAAGCGACCTCTTCCCCATGAGTGAGGGAGGACCAAGGAAAACACCTTTATGCTGGTGGAATCATTCTAAGTGTGAGAGACAAATAGAGTATGGTCTTGTGAATGAGAGATTGTAGAGATTCTGATTGTGATTCAAGAAAATTGTGAGAAGAAAGCTTCAACATCAAGGCTTTGGCTGTAGTTTTCTTTTCTATTTCTATTAATGCAAATATGTTTCCATTTCCCATGCATAATTTGTGCTTGATCTGAGTTATTCATTGTTTTTCTCCTTGATCATTAACATAGACTGTGAAGCCATCTTGGTGTTTTCACTTTTGTATCTTGTTCTTTATATTCTTTTGCAAGTATTGCTGATCGTAAGAGAATTTAGAAGACAAGGATCATCTCCATTATGAGGTAAGAATGCTTTACATTCAAGCGATTTGACAATCTAGGGAGAGGATGCATTGTTGTGAGTCTTTTGTTCTGTAGACTAGGGAAACAATCTTTATCCGCATTGATTGAGAATTTCTGGTAATAGTTACTTTCTATATCAACCTCTTTTTTTAGACCCTGAAGTTTTTGTTGAAATTGAACCTTTTTCAATCATTCTATAAGACCTTTTACCCACTTTATAATGCATTGAAGAGTGTTATCCTGAGGGTGATAAGTTGTACAAACATATTTGATGATAATTTGAGATTTTCCCAATATAATGGTAGATTGAATACCTTGTTGTTGTGAAATTTTATAGCCTTGATAGAGAGTGAATGCCTCATTCCCAGCTCCCATGCAAATGTTTTTATCATATTTCCCTCTGAATTATAGATTTCCCCCACTTCTATTGCCCTTTAAAAGTGGATAAATTTTACTATTTCTTTTCTTGATTTTTTTCATAATTTATTGGAGATTTTGTTAAAAGTTATAGTTTTATTTCTTTGATAACATTATTACCATAAATATTTATTGTTAATATAATTAAACATATAAATAAATTAAAAATTGTCACTATCTTTAATGCACGTAAAAATATTTTGGATTTGTTGTCTTCAAACAACATCAATACAATGATACCTAGCATGGGAACAAACCTAAGTGGTGGCTCCACCCTCTTCTCCAACGTCATCTTCAAATGATTTTTATTTTAAATTTGTCCATTTTTTAAATATTCTTGATTTTTTTTCCACAAAAAAGAACTTGTAATTCATTGTATTAGTAACTAGCATAGATCTATCTTAAAAAGGATCTACCAAGCGTCGAAAGGGATCAAATCTCTTTAACTACAAACCCATTTTTTAGAGTGGAAGTGTTGAGGAAATGTGAATGGAACACTTAGAGTTTTGATTTGTAGTGTTATATATGTGGTTCTAAAAAATATTTTAAATCTAAAATGAGCCAACATGTTATTTTTTATAACATTTTATTATTTTTATAAAGGACACGTGTCAACTCTAAGATGAGCACAAAAGGACTTACACATCTCCCCCTATTGGGTTGTAAAATGCGCATCTTCGACGCAATGAACCACGCTATACATTAATACTTACAAGTATCATCATTAACATAATAGGTACTAAGTATATGTTTATATCTAACCTTGGATAAGATCCTTCCATATACATAAACTATCAAAAAAATTTATATATATTATATTCACATGCTTTCTATATACATATATCACCCAAATAAAGTTTCTTTAAAAAAACCAAGTACCTAGAAAATATATGAGTCCACCTACAAAAAAGAATATAAAGTCTGTCCAAAACTCAATGCGAAAGAAGTCCCAAATCAGATTCAATGACCACATCCTCTAGACCGTCCCCGTGTTTCTAAATTCCTTCGCCAAACTGCATGCCTTGTTTGAGTCTCTTTTAAATAGAGACTCATCCTCCATATTTCTTTCTCCATATATTGGAGAAAAGAAATAAACTAGAAAAGGCCAATATTCTTGGTTTGTATTTTTTTCCACGCTGTAATTAGTATGAATTTAATATCTCTCGATTCATAATATTCTTGGTTTGTATTTTTTTCCACGTTGTAATTGTTATGAATTTAATATCTCTATGATTCATACATCTCTAATATCTCTATGGAATAAAATTTTGGTAAAAAGTAACACTCTATCTCATAATCGTTTAATCATATTTAATTATCATTTACTTGATATACAACAAAAATCTTAAAACTAACTCTTTAATTTTTTAATTTAAAAAAGACAATTAAAATTTCATTGTTACCTGATCTTTATTCAGTTTATACCATCATCACATTTTATGTATCTGTTAGAATTCTCAATTGCATAAATTCAAAACATTCAAAATAATTGGAATTTTGAGAAAAATATAAAATTACGAAATTTTATAAAAATAAAATAGGTTTAAGTTTGGAATATGTCTAAACTTTTGAATGATATTATATTGTAAACATCATCAAGTGAATCTTTATTGTATAGTCATCATAAATTTTTGAATAGACAGTTTACTTTAAGTTTCAAACGTTCCCAAAATTTGAAATGCATATTTTATTTTTCAATAAGCAAAACGTTGTCTACGTAAACATTTCACCGTCCTTGTAAAAAATATTCATAATCATTTCACCATCATTAAAGAATGATTCATAATCACGTTGTCAAAATTTTGAATAATCCTTTCACCATCATTCAAGAATTATTCATAACCTTAAAATAATAGAAAAAAACATCAATAAAATTATAAAAGTACTAAATGGATGTGGATGTGAACATTGTACTTTGAAAAATTATTTACATAAACAATGTACTTAGAAATTATAAATTAATTTATACAAACAATAATGTTAATGATTCCTTAAAAAAAAAATCAATAAAATGGATGTGGATGTGAACATTGTACTTAGAAAAACAAATTAATTTATAAATCAATAATGTCAAGGATTCTTAGTTGGGACAAAAGAATATCAATTGTGAATAGTGATTCTTTCTTAAATATAAAAACTGGATTACAAAGATAATATAAAATATAAAAACTGAAATAAAAATATAATAAATAAATAATGATAGAGAAAATAAATAATATAAACAGAGCTAAATATATAAAATTGAGAAATAAGAACCATAATAATAACTCAAATTTATTTATAAAAAAAATTATTTTGAAACAAAGGGGACGAAGATAAATGTAATCATTGATTAAATTAAAACGGGAATAAGAAAATTCAAGGTTTAAAAATTTAATCTTTTGAAAAATTTAATCAAATTCATAATTATCGTCCCCACCAATATGACACTTCAACATAATGCATCGGCTATATTATTATTCTTCCTCAACTTGTGCTTCAACACAAAGGTATAACTTTGCAAGAACTCGACCCACTTCATATTTCTCTAGTTCAGCTTCATTTGAGTATTCAAGTACCTTAGAGGTTGATGGTCGATAAACAATACAAACTCCTTGGGAAAGAGATAATGCCTTCACTTCTTTAATGCCTAAATAATGGCATAAAACTCCTAATCATAGACCAAATATTTCTTCTTAGTGTCATCCATTTTCTCACTGAAGAACGCAATTGGTCGAGCTTCCTAGCTCAATACAACTTCAATTTCTAACCCGCTTGTTGGACATTGGGTTCAGTGCTCCTCGTGAGTTTTGTGACATGGACTAATTGCCTCCCGAGATCCTAACTTTGGCGATTGTGGCGGAGATTAACACCTGCGGGTTTTGGTCTAACAACAATCGTGAGTCCAACATCGCTCTTGTTGTAGTTAACTTGAAACACTTTGTCAAAATCTAGGAGAGATAAAACTGAGCTCTCTACCACCTTCTGCTTCAACTTCTCAAATTCTCATCGAGCTACTTTCTTCGACTTGAACTTGTCCTTTTTCATGCACATCCTTAAAGGTGCACATATTCAACTAAAATCCATGATGAACTTTCGATAAAAACTAGAAAGTCTATGGAAACTTCTTACCTCGGTGGCACTCGTTGTCACGTCCCCTCCCACCTACCAGAGAGGGAACACGACTATGATGCTACTAATCCAGGAAATCTAAGCCTCATAATGTAAAATGAAATGCATTGAACTAACAACATGCATATATGCATAAATCATTAACATACAACGAAAGCAAAATAAATTACATTCAAGCATTTAACATGTTCATATTAATCTATAAGCACATATAGTTGCAGAGATTACACACAAGAAATACATATCTTGAAAAAAGTTTGTCCCGCAACCAGCTACGTCGCTGCAACGTTCCACCCAACCATAGGCCATCATCAACCTCTCAGCAACACTGCCACCCCCGAGATGGGCATGATTCCCACAAGGAACAAGGGAACACTAGCAGGATCACACATAGCCAAAGGTATATCAAAATTCATCCAAGTCAAACACAATTGGGTTTATCAGGCTGCTAAGGAGCTGGAAAGGTTGAACTGCTAAGCTAGTGAACTCAGCCGCAGAGCTATGGACACCTGCACCAGATCGGGCTTGACTCCTAAACCATCTACACACCCAACACAAGGAAGCATCCCCTTCTCTGTTACATAGTCCCTCAGGCTATGCCTTCCATTCCGGTGCTATTCAAGGTGTGTATGGAAGAAAACGAACCCCTCTAGATCTGTCTATGAGTTTCCTTCCTACAATATGTTTATTAAGCTAGTTTAGACCCCATTTCCACTCCAAACTAGTTCATACAAAAACCAAATATGCATCCACAGCAAATACAAGTTTTGGGCTTGATGAAAAACGTCATGGGAGCCAAAATCGAAAATGGAAATTGGGGGAAAATGATCCAGGCTGTGCTATTCGTTTCCAAAAACGCTCCATGGCTTCATGTGAGCCAAAACAACTCCCTCAGTCCCTAAAATCGTGGATCTATTCCCCCCCCCCACCTTGGCTGTGCAACATAGAAACATGAAATTCCCAACCGTGGGAATGTGGAAACCACCCAAAATGTGAAGGATAAAAAAAACCCAGGAGGGTTCAGTTGCATAGGAGCTCAATGTGGGTGAAGGATGGATTCTGAAAAATGTCCAGCAGCTCTCTAGAAACATGAAGAAGATAAGATGCGTGAGTGCATGATGAAAATCCACAGCAAAAACATGAGTGAGAGTGCACAGGATCTCCAAAAATGTGAATGAAGAGGAGGACGTGAATGCATGAGGGAATGAGTAGCATTTTTGGGCAATGACTTGCCCCATAAGTCAAAAAACATTTTCCCAAAAATGGGTGCTTCCCCAAATTCGAATTTCTGACTTCCATACCTTGCCTATTCTCATGCAATAACTAACCCAACCAATTTCTGGCAGAATTAAATGATTGGGCACAAGGGACAAAATGGGTAGTTGACATTTTTATGGGTTCTCCCTTTGACATTTGGATTTTCCCCATTGTCCCAAGGGTTTGAATATCCCCCCACCCTTATCCTTAGGAAATCATGCCCCCATCTCATTATTTGTTGCATTAACATAGCTGGTTGTGGGTATTTTAATTAAACTGCATATGTACATGATGACCAGAATTATAACGTGCCTGGATAGCATAAAATACGATTGGCACTGATTTTAATCACTGAAACATAAAACGATAAATTGATGGTGGGGATTTTTTCTTTAGCTCCTCACCATGATTAATTACAATATATACATCATATACATTTTTAATGCAAACGGGGTCAAAACCGGGGTGTTACACTCGTCGGCTTTGGCCACTCTAGGATTCCTCTGACCTTTTATCGATCCATATTTAGTACTTTTATAGAGATCATGAATCCTAGGTACACTAACTCCTTCTGCATTATGGAACACTTCTGCAAGTTCACCAGAAATTTCTCTTGGCTTCGCTTCTGCAGGACTTATTGAAGATGTGACAAGTGTTCTTCCTTTGTTTTGATGAAAAATCAACATGTCATCAACGTAAACAATGATGAATTTTCCCAAAAATGGCTTTATCACTTTGTTCATCAATATCATGAACATGGTTGGTGCATTGGTCATCCCAAATGACATAACCATCCACTCATACAACCCCTCTTTTATCTTGAAGGTTGTCTTCCATTCATCACCATCATTGATCTGGATCTGGCGGTATCCACTCTTCAGGTCAATCTTGGTGAAGTATGTTGCTCCACTATGAAATTCAATCAATTCATCTATCCTTGGTAATGGAAACCTATATTTTATGGTAATTCTATTGATATCACTCGATTCGGTGCACATTCTCCATTCTCCTCCTTTCTTAGGTGCCAGTACAGCTGGTACTACACACGAACATGGGCTATCCCTAATTACTCTTATGTCTATCAACTCTTGGGCATGTCAATTCAAATCGAAAGTTTTTGTCAGTTTCATCCTATGTAATGCCTTGCTTGTTCAAATCAGCCATGGAATCAAATCAATTTGATGGGATATACTCCTTGTCAGTAGCAATCGAGTTGGCATCTCATCGAACATTATACCTTTCAAACATCGACAACAATTTTCTGACTTCTGTTGGGATGTATTATTTCAGGTTGTTAACACTTAGGACTTCGGCAATGGATGCAAAGAAGTATTGTTGGTTCTTTTCTTCCTTCAAGAACTCTTTAGTTGAACAAATCAACACTCACTTTTCCTAGTAATTACTCTCCTTTCTTTGGGTGTTATGTTCTTAGGATAAGGGAATCAATCGAAGGGTCTTGTCATCTTTCTCAAATGTAACCATTTTCTTGGGACGATCATATACCATGTTTTGATCATACTTCCATGGTCGACCCAACAATAGGTGGGATGCATCCATTGGAATTACATCACATAGCACACTGTCGTGTAACAAGTCAATTTTAAATTTGATCAGGAACTATCGTGTTAGTGTGACACGGTGACTTTTATAAAACCACAACACCCTATAAGAATTTGGAAGTTCCCAACCCCAACTTTTCAATTTCCTTCGTCAAGACCAAATTCTCAGTGCTTCCTCCATCAATAATGGTCATACAACATTTGTCTCGAATATTTACCTTCGTCCAAAAAATAGACTTTATCTACGGTTAGTTCCCTCTCCTCCTATCACATTGGTTGAAATAGTGTTCTTTGGGTCATCAGGTTTCGACCTCCTTTTGATATGACTTCATATGAGTTTCATTCCACAGTCGGACTATTCTCGTCATCTACACCTTGAGTTCTGGCCTCTTGTCAACTTGTGGTATGCAAGCTTTATGAGCACTCATATACCTTATGTCCTAGTTCTTGACACTTGTAGAAGACACCTTTATGTCAGTCTACATGTCTAGTAAGAAAACAAGATCACAGAGCAATAACAATAAAGAATAGACAAGAAGAAAATATTAAAAAAATTACAAGAGAGACACCAATATAATGTGGTTCATCTAACATGGGATACCTGCACACATAAATTATTAGCCCTTTATTATTATACCATCCAACAAAAATGAAGGGATACAACCTGTAACAACCCTGCTGCACTTCTTCTTCACTCTCTCATAGTCTCTCTCACACAATCACATAGATTGTTTTACAATGCTATACTACAATACACAACCGTATTACAATGCCTTCCTTTTATAAAGGGAATACCATGGTAAAATACCTCGGGATTCCCAAAACCGTAAATCACCAATTATTGACCCAAGTCATGACTATGAAATTACAACATTTTAAAAGGTATTTTTCCTAAATTTTTCGATATGGGGTCGTTGCCCTTGAACCCATCCTAGGGGGGGATACAAAATAGTTGTCACACCCCCTAGACCCCCCTGATGACTATAGTGGGGGGGGAATCTCCACCACACCCCCTCGTCAGGTGTTGGGATGTAAGCACAGATGAAACAATAACATCTTTAAATCAGGAAGATCAAGCTCCACAACCAACATGTCTCCCCCCAAAGTTCCCTCCATGACCAAAATTGTATCAACCCCTAGAGCTATCACCTCCTCGTTGGTGTTCAAGTGCATTAT
>LPNX010712429.1:152940-172036 GCA_001517045.1 Pseudotsuga menziesii | reverse complement strand
TCGTGGGCTGCGTTGTATTTCTCCCTTGTGGCTGTTATTACACTGCTCCTTCGTAGCAGCATTGTATTGTTCCTTTGCGGGTTGTTATTGCACTGCTCTTCGTGGCTGTTTTGTGTAGCTCCTTCGTGGGCTGTGTTACATTGCCCTTCGTGGTTATTCTGTGAAGCTCTTTCGTGGCTGCGTTGATTCCTTGCAGGATGTACTGAAATGTTATTTTGTGGGCTCGGTCGAGGGCTGTTCGAATCTCCCGGTGATGAAAGGTTTTCATCGCTCTCGTTTCAGTCTGCTCACAGCTTGACCCTTCGCAGGTAAGCGATTGAGGACTACAATATGCATTTTATTTTTTTGCTTTGTTGGTTTAAGTAACTGTTAGGGTTATTGTCTGAAAACTTCTCTTTGTTTGACAGGTTGCCATTCTAATATCATCTTCCCTTCGATGGCAGACTTACCCTTCAAGGTTGTAGCTGCTGCGCATGAAGGATATAGCTCGGCGCTTCCTGGTAAGCCCGGTCCTTCGATGTCCGTCTCCATGCTGTTTGTTGACAGGTTCATAATCAGTTTTCTTGGTTTCCTCGCTCTTCGCCTATCTGTCGAATACTTCCACGCTTCACTAGGGTTTATCCCTGTGAAGAAAAGGTTACGGCTCCAGGCCGAGACTGTGTTTAAAGTTCTACTTGTAAAATGTTAAGGCGAGGGTTGGTAGATGTACAGTTTTGTTTTTGGGTTAAACCCTAGCTCTTTAAGAGCTTAACCGGCTACGGCCGTGGTTGTAAACTGTTAATTACTTGCATGTTTTGGTTTTTAAGACAGGTTTATAGGCTTTAAGCCTTTGTGTTATTTTAATGTGAACAGTTACAGACAGGCTTCGAGCCTTGATTTTTACAGTTCGTTTATGGTTATCTTAAAAGGCCTTTATCCTTGCGTTTACAGTGACGGTTATTAAATGTTTTGGTAATTAAATTCCAAGTGTTTAAACAAATGTGTGTAACTGGTTTTACTTCCTTGCTGTAATGTATAGTCCTTAGAAAGAATACTTAATGTTTATTCTTTTAATAACTTGACTGTGAGTATTTTAAATCCTATAAATATAGTTACTTAGAAATTATTATTTCGCAGAAGTAAATAAGAGTATTATTAATATAATGTGTTATTTCTGATCTTGAATTTAAGGTCTCTTTCATTTTGTTTAATATTTAAGTATACTCTTAATAATTTCAAATAAAACACTTCTACATAAAATAAAGTCTATTTCTTTTAAAATGAACACCCATAAAGTAAGCTGTAGTTCTGATAGAAATACTGATATGNCTGAGTCATCAATCCCTACTTAGGATTAAGTTTATCATAATGTCTCAGAAAATTAAATAAAACAATTACATAATTTTACAAAATTGGGGTATGTGACAACCAACTCATTTTTCAACATCCTCATTGTAAAGATGCATTCTTCAAAATTTTCACAGTCGATCATGACCCTTGTACCTCCATGCAGTCATCTTCCACGAACATTTACACCTGTGTGAGCCATCTTTCCTGAATGGATGACCAAATCACGACTCTCAACAACTCTCCCCAACCACAATTGGCATTGCCTCCTCCAATCACAACTAGACGTATTACACAAGATAACTTCCTACTCTTATACCAAGTGATGCAAATGTGACCACAAAGGGTCATCTGCATATCAGTGTACATAACAAAAATAGAGATACACAATCATACAACACAAGAATCTACCAATGGTTATAGATTTTATTTAAACCAAACAATCTCTTTACAACAAAAATTTGCAATGAGAGACAAGTTCTAGTCAGTCAACATGAACATCTACCATTATAAAAAAATTATCAATGCACATGTGTGAGGGAGTGCTTCATCCTTAGTAACCTATATTATCCTTCAATGTAATAGAACTCAAAAGTCTCCCCCAAAATTCTCTATTCTAATCGCAAAACCGGTATTTATAGTCACTTATGGCATTAATCCCCTCATCTCCTCCTCTAGAATTTCACTTACCTCTAGGCCCCTAAATAATTCATGTGGACCCTCTCACCAGGATTCATCACATGTCCTTTTGCAACCACAACCATAACATATTTCCAACTGTTACAACTACTCCACCAGATCCACTCCTTGAGATCTTGGTTTATCTCTCAGTTTTTATCTCCATTGTCGACGGTTTGACTTGTGACTTTATCCTCCATTTGATCGGCATCACCTTCAACCCTTTTCCTTTTGTCTTTCATTGTCTATCATTGATTGCATCTAGTCAGAAATCTCATGACTCTCCTAGTCCCCATTGACTCTCACCCTTATCACTAGAGGTCGTAGACCATCCTCCTGACATTCATGTCATCTATGTTCGTTTGTTTGTCACAAGACCTAATGCCCTTGCATAAACCGAGCCCTGGAGCTTAATCAATCTATTTTCTTTGGTAAATGAAAAAAACATAGTTGCAGTTTGTTTGCACAAGGACACTGTTGAAATATTGTAACTTCAAATGATATTCTAAATGTATTTTACTGATGTAACCCAAGGGAGATGTTATTATTCCTCTGTCAGGGTGTCACTATTGTAATTGGCCATCATAGAGTCATGAGGTAAATCCTCCATTGTAAGTCGGGTCATTAGTACCCTAATGAATAATATAAAATATTGTTTTGATTCTTCCTAGGTGAAGTCATCCCAAACAACTTAGTGGGGCCGACTTGTTTAGGGTAAAAGTCAGATGGCTCAATGTGTATAAATAGAAGAGTTGTGCTTCTTATTTGAAAACAAACTCACTCATTTGTGTAGCACATAGGAGAGAGAGAGATACAAAAAAATGAGGAGAATACTTGTTTTGGGGTTATATCTTATACATCTTATACAGAGGAAGTTTTGTTGGGTTTTATTCCCCTTGAGGGTTTCCCAGGATAAATATTGTGTCTATCTTGCGATTGTGTTTCTTTGAGTGAATCTGAATATGCTATTGCTATGAATTTGAATTGAACACTAATGATATCTATTCTAGCATATGAAATCATAACATGGTATCAGATCTAGCCTGAATAGGACATGAACTTTCACAAGTGAAACTCCCTCTCCTCCCTCTTCGAAATAAATTAGGGTTTCTGCAAAATTTGGAGTTTGGAATATCTGCTTGCATAGAAAAATTTTCCTCCTTCGAGGGTATCTATTGAGCCTAGGATCAAATTTTAAGGGTGGTTGAATCTTCGAGAAATACAAACCCTAGTTTGTTCCTAAACAAGAAAACTAGAGAAAACCAAAACTAGAAATTCTGCAGAGCTACAACCTCGCAAGTAGTATTTGAAGGGTGAAGATTTGGGATCTCCAGAAATCATTTGGACCAACCAAATATCCTCAGTCAAGTACATCTATTGGTAAGGTTAGCTTTTCATTTTGAGAAATTTCATTTTTTTGTGATCTACTAGACAGGATGGCCGCAAGCACTAAGCTTGAGGAAAAACTGGAAGGCATAGAAAACTTCTGAGCATGGAAGTACATGATTGGTCTCATTCTTAGAGAGAATGGCCTTGATAAGTACATCAAGGATGAAATTGTAGAACCAAATGAATTTGAAGCTAAAGAGAAGCATGAACAAGACCTAGTTAAGAAAATGATGATCATTGTTGATTCTATTAAAGATCACTTGATCCCTCAAGCTTCATCTAAGAAGACACCAAATACTATGTATGATGCACTTTCCAGAATGTATGAGGGAGGGAACATCAATAGAAGGATGAACCTAGGAGCTCAACTGAAGGACACCAATATTAGAAAATGAGAACCAATTCAAGAATACTCCACAAGGGTCTCCCAGTTCAAAGAACAACTAAGTGCTATTGGAGACACCCTTGATGAGGATGAACTAGTTATGACTGATCTCAATGGTCTCCCTAGACCTTGGGACTCGTTGATATAGAATTTGTGTGTTAGAAAAGAAAGTATGAAGTTTGGAATAGTATGAGAAGATTGAATTCAAGAAGAAGCTACAATAGCCAACGGAGAAGTTCTACTCAGAGAAGATGATCAGCCTCTAGCCATCCATACTAAATAAAGGAAATAATCAAACTTCAAGAAGGGTAATCATAAACATTCCAAGAAGAAGTTTCAAAATAATAAGAAGGGTTACTCAAAGTATCAATGCACAACTGTCATAAGATATGACACCTAACCAGAGAGTGTCCATCATCAAAGAAGAAGAACAACAACAAGAGCCATCATGCTTATGTAGGTGAAGATGAGGATGTATAAGAAAGACCTTGAAAGAGACTAAGAAAAGAAGAACATGTAGATGAATATGTATTATTCTCTGCACTCTCTGTATCTGTAACACCTCGAGAAGATACATGGCTTATTGATAGTGGTGCCTCAAAGCACATGATAGGGAAGAAGCAAACTCTGTCAAAACTTGAAGAAAAGAACTCTCCTCAGAAGGTATCATTGGGATATGACTATCAATATCCCATCAAAGGTATTGGTGAATCAAGCTACAAGCTTGAATCTGGGACTTCCATGAAGATGAAGGAATTTTTCTATGTACCAGGTTTGAAAAATAACTTAATTTCCATCTCAAGTCTAGATAAGAAAGGATATAGAGTTTCTTTTGTAGATGGCCAAGTACTTATGTGGTCCAAAGGAAAGACACTTGAAGGTGATGTGGTCATTGGAGAAGAAGAAGGAGGATTGTATAAACTCAAAGGAAATCCAGAGACAACCCTTGTCCATGAGACTACCAACTCAAGTGAACTGTGGCATAGGAGGCTTTCTCACATCAACTACAAAGCACTTCCCTATGTGATCAAGGTGGTAATAAGGTTACCATATCTGAATATTGATCATGAAGGAAATTTCAAAGGATGTGCAAGAGGAAAGAACATCAAGAATCCCATTCTGAAAAGTGAAACAAAGACTAAAGGTACATTAGAACTAATTCATTCTGATGTATGTGGTCCTATTCCCTCCATATCATTAAGTGGATATGAATATTATGTCACATATATTGATGACTATTCAATAAATACATGGATATACTTCTTGAAGAATAAGAGTGAAGTGTTCGGGAAATTCAAGGAATTCAAAGCCTTGATAGAGAACCATTCAGATAACATAATCAAGACACTGAGTTCAGATAATGGTGGAGGATACACTTCAAAGGAATTTGAATCTTTCTGTAAGGAGGTAGGAATCAAGAGGGAACTAACCACTCCCTATAATACCCAATAGGATGGTGTTTCATAAATAAAGAATAGAACTATTATGGAAGCAGTGAAAACTATGATTCATGACCAAGACCTCCCCATGCACCTATGGGATGAAGCAGCAAGAACAACTGTATATGTGAAAAATAGATTATCTCGCAATGTTATTGGATTTAAGACTCCTGAAGAGATGTATACCGTGGAAATAAACCTGAAGTGAGCCATCTCAAGATATTTGGCTATCTAGTATTTGTACATATTCTGAAAGAGATGATAACCAAGTGGGATCCTTATGGAAAGAAGGGAATATTTGTTGGATACTATGAAGTATCCAAATCCTTCAGGATATACATTTCAGGATTCCATCATATTGAGATTATTAGGAATGTAATATTTGATGAAGAGATAGCTCTTAAGAAATATATAAGTTGTCATATTGAAGAAGCACATGAAGAGGATGTACCTCCCAGAATGGTAGAAGTTGAACCCTCTCCTGGAATAGTAGCATATGAAGATCATGGTATGCTAGAACCTCAGGAACCCCCTACTATGAATATCTCTCGAAACATAAAACCTACTTGGGTAAGCGAAATCATATAAGAATAAGAGAGACATGGAGCTCTAGAAGGCTCCAAAAGAACCAGCAAAAGATCAAATCCATATTCCAATTATGTAGCTTTGTTGTGTGACCTTATAGATCAAGAACCCACTAGCTATGAGGAAGTTGCACAGAAGAAGGAATGGGTTGAAGCAATGATGGAAGAATACCAGTAAATAATGAAGAATGATGTTTGTGATATAGTACCCAAACCAGAAAACAAAAGTGTGGTATCTTCGAAATGGATCTACAAGATAAACCATGTTGTTGATGGAAGTATTGAAAAGTACAAGGCAATATTTATGGATAGAGGATTATCTCATAAAGAGGGGATTGATTATGAAGAGACATTTTCTCCAGTAGCAAGGTACACTTCCATTAGAACCATCATGGCACTTGCTTCCATGATGAAGCGAAACTTGAACCAGATGGCTATAAACTAGACAACCTTCCTTAATGATGTGATTGAGGAAGAGGTTTACATCAAACAACCACAAGGATTTGAAGTCGAAAATAGAGTAACTCATGTATGTAAGTTAAAAGAGGCTCTGTATGGACTGAAGCAAGCTCCTAGAGCTTGGTATGGTAGAATAGATAGCTTCTTGACAAGATTTGGCTTTACCAAGAGTAAAGCTGATCCTAACCTTTGTATGAAGATTATGGATGATGAACCAGTCATACTATTGCTATATGTGGATGATCTATTTATGACTAGAAATAAGAAACAAATCACAAATTGTAAGAAGAAGCTAGCTGGATAATTCGAGATGAAAGATCTTGGATTGATGTATTATTTCCTAGGGCTGGAAGTGTGGCAGAGCCCAGAAGGAATATTTTTGAATTGGGGTATGTATACAGTAGAAATCTTGAAAATATTTGATATGTTGGATTGTAAATCCATGGTCGCACCCATGGACACCAACCTGAAGCTGTTGTCTGATGAGACATCAGAGTTAGTGGATATGACCCAGTACAGAAAAATTATTGGGTCATTAATGTATTAGAAGAAAACAAGGATTGATATATGCTTTGCTATGAACACCTTGAGTCAGTATCTAGTTAAACCTAAACGGGTTCACCTGATAACTACAAATCATGTGATGAGGTACCTAAAAGGTACGATAGACTTGGGACTTTACTATGGTAAAGATCATGACTATAGATTATATGGATATACAGATTTAGATTGGGTAGAAAGTGCCACAGAAAAAAAGAGCACCTCAGGTGGATGTTATTGTCTTGGATCCACCATGATATCATGGTTTAGTAAGAAACAATCCAGTGTTTCTCTCAGTACAACTGAAGCAGAGTACATTGCAGCTTGCCCTGCTAGTTGTGAAGCGATATGGATTCAAACACTGATGTCAAGACTATTTGACATGGAGTTGAACATCACGGTGATTCTTTGTGACAACCAAAGTTGTATAAAGATGATAGAAAATCTGATGTTCCATGATAAATCGAAGCACATAGAAATCTGATACTTTTATATAAGGGATATGGTACAAAAGGGAGCTATAAAACTCCATTATGTGAGTACCAATGAACAAGTTTCTGATGTATTGACCAAGGAGGGATAATGATGGTAGGACCTTATTTGAAAAGGAGGAACAAGTTGAAAATATGGAATCTCCTCGGAAAGGAAGAATGGGTTGAAGACATGAACTTTCCTTGGACAAAGGGGGAGCAGGTTGATAATATGGATCCTCCCAGGAAAGGGGGACTGATGATGAGACTGACATCGATGATGGGATGATAGTGATGATACAACATGAAAGAGGTCAAGTGTACCTAAATATGATGACAAGTTCCAACATTTACTTTTGGATGATAGTATCCTCTCTTGAGGATGGAAGGTATAACACTTTTTTCATGAGCGTGGTCCTAACTAGCTAAGGATGGCCTTGCAGATGTTACTCTTACATGGAGAGTACCCACATTCATTTGTGGATATTGTAGAATAACACTCACTCAAGATTGATCCTAACCTCAGTGGTAAGGATGCTCTACGATGAGTCCTACCAGATGACAGGACCGACATTTGTAAGCGGTCGAGATCTTCTTTGCAAACATTACTCTTGTATGGAGAGTATACCTACATTCATATGTAGATGCCATAGAATAACACTTTCTTGGGAGTGGTCCTAATATTAGTGGTATGGATTCTCTATGATGAGTCCTCACAGACGTTGTAGTATACACTCACTTGGGAGTGGTCCTATCCTCATTGGTAAGGATGTTCTACGATGAGGCTCGACATTTTATATGTAGTCGAGATCTTTTCTGCATAAAATACTCTTGCATGGAAGAGTATTCCTACACGCATGTGTAGATACTGTAGTATAGCACTCACATAGGAGTGGTCCTAACCTCATTGGTATGGATGTTATATTATGAGCCCTTACAGATGACAAGGCTTGCATCTAGGTGTCGTAGAGATCTACATTCAGTTGTAGATGATTCACCTAGTCGATACTATGGACCAGGCTAATGGAGGATTGAATAATCCTTGGACCTATGTCCTAAAGGAATAGGGATTGATCATCCAGCAAAGAGATCATGAGTATTGCATGTATCATGGTGGAAAAAGATCAAGTAGATCGAAGTGATGCTGCAAAGGGTCAAAAGGATCAAAGTGTTGCTGCAAAGAATCGAAAGGATCGAAGTGTTGTTGCAAATGATTGAAAGGATCGAAGTGTTGCTGCAAAGGATCGAGAAGATAAAAGTGTTGTTGCAAAAGATCGAGAATATCGAAGTACTATTGCAAAGGATCAGAAGATCGAAGTGCTTCAACAAAGGATCGAAAGGTCGAAGTGTTGCTGCAAAAGAATCAAGTGATTGTGTGATGCAGAAAATGAAGACATTGAAGAGTAATTGTTCCAGGTACTGATTGTGAAAAGTTCCTATGAAGTATATATGTATTACCTCGATACTGCTGAAGATATTGTCTTTCAGTTCTCCTATAGTCTATGATAATATTTTCATTATAATAACCTTCTCATTAAGGGGGAGTGTTGAAATATTGTAACTTCAAACGATATTCTAAATGTATTTTACTGATGTAACCCAAGGGAGATGTTATTATTCCTCTGTTGGGATGTCACTATTTTACTTGGTCATCATAGATTCATGAGGTAAATCCTCCATTATAAGTCAGGTCATTAGTACTCTAATGAATAATATACAATATTGTTTTGAGTCTTCCTAGGTGAAGTCATCCCAGACAGTTTAGTGGGACTGACTTGTTTAAGGTAAACGTTAGTTGGCTCAATGTGTATAAATAGAAGAGTTGCGCTTATTATTTGAACACATACTGACTCACTTGTGTAACACATAGGAGAGAGAGAGAGACAAAACAACAAGGAGGATAATACATGTTTTGGGGTTATATCTTATACATCTTATACAGAGGAAGTTTTGTTGGGTTTTCTTCCCCTTAAGGGTTTCCCAGGATAAATACTGTGTTTGTCTTGTGATTGTGTTTTGTGCAGTGATTTTGCATATACTACTCTTATGAATTTGAATTGAACACTAATGATATCTAGTCTAGCATACAAAATCTTAACATACACTCCACTTTTGATGACCGCAAACATTCAACCAATATCTATGACAAGCCTATCCATCCCCATTTCCAATTATCAACTTTAAGAGGTTAGTCCATTCTTTTACATTTTAAAATAAATTTAAAATGCATCTTCATCTATTTCTCATTTTTGTCCTCGAGTAGTTTTTATGTTGTTGAAATTTACAACAGTTCCCATAAAATTAAATTACCATTGTTAATGCAATTAAATAAGATCAATATTTTTTGTTTTAAATTCTACTGGCCATTGGAAATTATGTTGAAAAAAAATTCAATTTTTATTTTAATCTTTTATTTCAATCATACCCACTAATAACATTAACGTTGTCATTTTTTTAAAATGTGTTTCAGGGGGTAGAAATGTTGGTGAAAGTTTTTTAATCTTCTAGTTATGCACATAGGATTGAAAATTAGGACTTGACAATGAAACCTAAAAAAACACCTAGTTTTTTGATAACATAAAGCCTCAAAGGTTCTAATTTTTCAATTAAAAGTTTGCAATAAGGTCCATCGTGTTTGAGTTTCCCTAGAATTTAATTTTCATTAAAACAAATATCGTATACCCTTTGATTATACCATGTTCATTATTGAGATTCTAAATACCAAAGCAATGCTCCCATAACCCCTAATTGACCATATAAATCCCATACATAATGAAAACTAAACAAGTTAGACCTAATTTCAATTATATTAGTCTGATCCAAATCCAATAGGCTAGGAGATCTAATTATGAGATAGTGAAGTATCAACTTCACCTTGTAGCCATCCCTTTGTTACTTGTCATTATTTACCTATAGATTACAGTAAAAATAGGAAATCCCTTTAGTAAAGATGACAACGGAGAATTTTCATTCTCCCCTTCCATCTTTCTCCATTCGATAATAGTATCTTGCAACAATAAGTTAGTTCATGGATATTGACTAGTCTCCCTAGGGATCCTTTTTTATTGGGTGAACTCCATACTCTAATATGAAAAATCATTATTTTAATTTTCAAAAAGAGGATGGTCTTCCTAGAACTTTAAGAGCATCATGAGTAGTTTTCTTCTTCCATTTTGGATTTGTTTTTCTTTTTTTCCTTCACTTGAGAAACTCACTTAGAAAATAATTCCTCTAGAAAAATGTATTGGTTCAAATTTGGCCATGTACAAACCTAATTCCCCATATGCCATTTTTGTCGGATTCCCCAATGGAAACGATAGTGATATGTGATATATTTGAATTTAGGTATTAGTGATTATAATGGTTAGTGTTATAATGATAATAGTGTTTATATTGGTAAAGATTATAGTGTCAAGGGGTAAAGCATTATAGAAATTAACCCTTGATAATTTAAAGGGGTAAAGGTTATATAGTTTATAGATGTTAAAGGTTTCTATGTTAAAGAGGTAAATGTTATATTATAGGCTATGAATGATAGTTGTTCTAAGAGTTAGTGATAATTTAATTAGAGGCTATAGAATTTATAGGTTAAGTATTAGATGTTATAGAGGTTAGGGATTAAATGGATGAAGGGGGTTGGATGGTATATGAATTTGTTGGTTGTGAATCCTGATCTTCCAGATTCAAAGATGTTATTGTTCAGTCATGTTTGTATCCCCGAAATAAATATTTGGGATGTATGTTGGCCAACAATTTACGGGACCGTGTTATTGGGTGACCCATGGTAGTTCCCCTATAAAAGGAAAGCATTGTAATACGATTGTGTGTTGTATTGTATCACTGTAAACAATCTCTGTTGTGTGAGAGAGTGAAGAGGAAATGCAGCGGGTGTGATGCAGGTTGTCTCCCTTCATTTTGCTTACGGTATAATATTAAAGGACTAGAAATTTTTGTGTGGACATAGCCCATATTGGGTGAACCATGTTATATATGTGTCTATATTGTAATATGTTTTATATTTTCAACTTGTTTATTGTTTATTTGTATTGCGATGTGATCATGTTTTTCTAATAGGATTAAGGGATATAATCATTAAAAATTAAATGTGTTATGTCATATATAGATTAGTGGTAATAATTACTAAGCATTGTGAGCATAATGGATTATAGGGGCCAAATCATTTGAGGGATATAAGGGTTAGGGGTAATAGGAATAATAGGGGTTACAATGCCCATTTTTTATATTAAGGGTTAGAGTGGTTATGAGTGATAAAAGTTAAATGGATTAGATATTAAAGGTTAGGTGTGAGGGACTATAGAATTTTGGAATAATGTATTATGGAGGTTAGGGTCATATTTTAAATAGGTGAAGATGACATGTATTAGGGGTTATGGGTTATAAGAGTTAGTGATTAAGTGTTAAAGTTAAAATTATATGTGTTAGTGGTTATGTTATAATGCTCATAAGGGCATAGAACTCATATATATTTAAGGATATCTTAGGGGTTAATAGAGATAAGTGGTAAGAGAATATAGGGGGTAAGGTTTAAATGCATTAGGTGTAATGGTTACATAGAGGGTTATGAGGGATAATTGACATGGTTATAAGCATTAGGTGTTCAGGATAGTAAGATTTGACAGTTGGTGTTAAGGTCCTACCCTAACCCCCTACTTTATTAATGTACTAGGCCATAAGTCCCATGATATAATTAGAGGGTAGTGACATAATGTAAAAGGGGCATATTTATTGAATAAATACCCCTAGGTGATTGACCCTCATTAATAGCGAGACCAAAGATAGTTATATATTTGGCTATTGGGCACTAGATTTAGAGTAGTAAGCTATGTAATGTATTGTCAATAATTTTTATTATGTTTATGTTTTACCTTGAATGTTTCCCAATTCAAGAGGCAAGTGAACATAGCTATCTATTTTATCTTTCATACAACAGATATTTTCTAGTTTTATCTATTCACTCTTGTGTTTTAATCCTTTAAATGAGTCATCTTGGAATTTTCGCTCCAAATTTTTTCTTAAATAATTTTAGGTCTGGAATTTTCTTGTTACAACAAGGACATATAGAAGTAACATGTAAATTTTTTATCTTATATGCCACTATAATTTTGTATATATAATCTATGGAAGTTAGGGATTTTGAGTAATCCAAAAGGCTTCAATCCTTCAAACGAGTTATCTTGGAATCTTTGATCCAACTTGTTTTATGAAGTTTTGACCTACAAACTTTTCAAGTTATAATAAGGACGTAAGGAACTAAGTTCTGTTGAAAAGTAAACTTATATACCACTATAATTTTGGAGATACACTCAATGTAAATTAGGTTTTTTTACTAGCCCAAAAAATAGTGTCTTCTAAGTAAAACATATATATCTTGAGTTGAAAATATCCAAATTGAGTATCACTAGTTTCATTGGAAAGAATATAGACAATAAAATGTTTCATATTTATACCTAAGATATTGGATGTGTGGAAGTTTGTACAAGTGCGTTTTTTGGAGAATACAAAAATAAACAAGTTTTAGGAAAATTACACTAATTTATTGTAGCACCTCAAAATTCTATAAAACCTATGGAATTACATAGTAGAAATATCAAGTTACTATAAAATAAAATTTCAAAATCAAAGGTGTATACATTTCAGAGTTACAAAAGATTTAATATTGCCTCTAAATTAGGGCTTTACAAGGAGTTGTGCTTATTCCAAAATCTCAGCCGCAAACTCTACCTTTAAAAGGAAGTTATTTTTCATTGATTGTAGATCTATGTTCATGGTTTGTGATCTCTTTGTATTTTTAAATTTGATATTTCAACATATTTAAATAACATAAACATATGTCATTTAGTGGGTAAACCTACAATTGGGGAAGCATGCACACATAAAATACAAGTGGTACTAAGTCACATTATTGAACACTATAAATTCTATTGGTATGCCTCCAAGTAGTACCACATCAAACAAAACCTATATATGGAATCTCACTTCTGCATACCTTTGGGTATATAGGAATCCTCATACATATATCCCAAACCATCAATAGATAAGTTGATCAATCATCTTGTTCTATAGTACATCAAGAACACTACTTGAGGAGATCTATGAGATTTTGAACCAATGGATCTAGAAGCTAAATGGAGTTGATATAAAGTTAGAAAACTATTGAATAAGAGACAAAAGAATTATTGTAACATAATAGTCATTAACTATCAAATAATATAGTTACTATTATCAATAGAGATAAGATTCATGATGCAATGTGCATTGGAATACAAGAGAGAATGCTTTACTTTAAACAAATTCACCTTAACTAGGATTAACTGAGTAAAACAATATAATGAATGTGGCAGGATTGCATGCATGGCATGGAGAGAGTGTTCCCTTGTATGTCCATGTAGCTCTCATGAACTAGTTAATAAGGATTTGACTAGAGAAGTAGTGTCGACTAGCTCCCAACTTCCAAGTCATACTATTTAACTAGGATTTAATAAGTCAAGAGGTGTCAACTAGCTCATAATTGTTGAGTGACCTAGTTGACACATATTGGGATCTCGCATTAAGTTGTGATGATGTGAACCCCCCTCGAAAGGGGTAGTAGGATGATGATGTTATAGTGAGATTGTATCATCCCTGGGCATTAGTCCTAAAGGTGATCTGTAGGATTTGGTATCTGTAAAAGATTAGGATTGCATCGTCCTTGGACCTATTTCCAAAAGTGATAGGGATTGATCTCCTCGTAATTAGATCATGTGTGATGTAGGTTATGTTGCTGCTGATGATAATGTTGATCAAGAAGATCAAAGGGTTGTTGCAAAGGGTAAAGTGATCGATTGTTGTAAGAAGATTAAGATCAAAGTGTTGTTGCAAAGGATCAGGTGATCGAGTGCTGCAAGAAGATGAAGATCAAAGTGTTGTTGCAAAGGATTGAGTGATCGAATGTTGTAGAAGATCAAAGAATATGATGTTGAATATGATGCTATAGAATATGATGTTCCAGTACTAAAGATGTCGAATATGTTGAAGATGTTCCAGTAACTGCTCTAGTTACTAGTGATTGTTGAAAACTTCCAATGACGTATAGATGTATCACCTTGATGTTGTTGAAGATGCTCTCTCTCCTTGCTCCTATAGTTGATGATGTTGTTGTCAATAGAATACCCTTCTCGTTAAGGGGGAGTGTTGAAATATTGTAACTTCAAAGAATATTTTAAATGTATTTTAGGGATGTAAACTATCAGATATGTTTTATTCCTCCATCAGGATGTTACTATTGTATTTGGTCATCATAGAGTCATGAGGTAAAACCTCAATTGTAAGTCAAGCCAATAGAACCCTCATGAATATAATATAATATTATTTTGTGTCTTCCTAGGTGAAGTCGGCCCAGTAAGTTTGTTGGGGATGACTTGTCAGGGAAAAATTCAAGTGGAAGAAAGAGTATAAATAGAGGATGTGTGTTCCTCATTTGACACACACACTCACTTGTGTATAGCGCATAAAAGAGAGAGAGACATACCATCAAGGAGAAGGAGCACATTTTTTGGGGTTTTATCTCATACATCTATATAGAGGAAGTTTTGATGGGTTTTCTTCCCCTTGAGGGTTTCCCAAAATAAATCTGTGTCTAACTTGTGATTGTGTTTCTTTCAGTGATCCTGCTTATGCTATTGTTGTGAAATTGGATTAAACACTAATGATATCTAGCTAAGCATATGAAATCTTAACAATATATAGGAGACAAAGAGGTACAATTACCACTAATGAACTCAATTCGACATCAATAATATAACAATATTAATGTAAAGTGCCAAATTTAAGGAGGAATGGGCCACAATTTAGGGCTTAACACCTTGCATGTGTATTATATGTCTTGTTGGTTTCTCAACAAGACTCGGTTCAGATGACTTGAGTATATTTTGAGATCCTCTCTTTGGTCAAAGTATGGAGGGGAGAAAGGTCTACCCATAGTTGCATAGGATGTTTGCTTAGTCCCCAAGGATGAAGGGGGTTTAGGATTAATTGATGTGGTAGCACATAGTAGTATGTTAGCTTCCAAATGGGTGGTGTTGTTTCTTGAGGGTCCAACACCTTAGGAGGTACTTTTTAGGCATTGGGTTATGTCAACACAACTTTTAGGCAGGGTGCATGGTAGGTTTGGATTATGCAACATCGTCGCTTCACCCTCTTTGTTTTAGGTTAGGGACTCTATTATCTTCATCAGTATTTTGGTAACCTAGAAATTAGTGGCTAGAATAGTTCATTGGTAGTGGGAGGGCGACATATCTAGGTAGTACACTGGCTCCCAACTAATATGGATTTGGCGAGAACATGGAGGTTGTATTACATAGTTGTCGCAGTTTCAGGCATGCCAACTATGTGGAAACACTATCCTTCATTGGTGAGACCTTTTGGACTTTGAGGCCTTTATGGAAGGAGTGGATACTTCTTACTCAAGAGTTTGGTTTGTTGGCCTTAGATCGCTCCTCAATCAAGGAGTTCAAGTATTCCTTCCAAAGTCTGATTTGTTTAAGATGAACATTGGGATTCTTGGGCCCTTCTAGAGGGATTGATAGTGGAGGTTTGGCACACCATTGTTACAATATGGTTTAGGCCATATGTATTCATTTCTTCATCAAAGACACCCCCTCTCACTAGTACCCAATGCAGAATTAGTATCATCATATCTAGAGACTTGATAGGTTCGTAGGCTACACAGTGTTTGGTTGGTACAGCTTTACTACAAGTTGTGTGTGTTCACTTGGTTGGTGATCTATTAGGGGCTCCCATCCAAGACCAGGTTGGCTAAGTCTGACCTTCAGAATGGTTTGTGCCCGCGGTGTCAGAGACCAGAAATGGCCAAGAACATTTTTTGGGACTGTAGATTTGCCAGAGATTGTTGGAGCTTTATGGAGGAGAAACATCCCAATCTATTCGTGAACAAGCTCTATTGGAGAGTTGCTTTAATTAGTGATGGTTATTCCTATTCCCTCGTGCGAGAATGACTTTTTGGTTTGTGATATTGTTTGCGGATTTATGTTTTATTTGTGCTTTGAAAACTCAAGTACAAATATATATTGGACCAAAAAATAGCTCTATTTATACCTTCATTACCCTTTGGAAAGATAAGGTTGATCATGAATTATTTTATTTATGCTTTAGTTAACTTCACGAAAAGAATAGAATAAACATTGTATATATCCATCCATTGTTAATTCTTTGATTATAAATAAATTTATGTATTAAAAAGGTATTTTTCAAATATAAAAAAACTTAAAACATATAATAAACTTTATATTAAATTAATACTCATAAATCTGTAATCCTTAATAACAAGACATAATACAACGAGATAGAATAAATTATAAGGACAAGTAATTCTATAAAAATCGTTCGTGACATTGTTTGAGTCAAGATGAAAAGTGGGTGAATGGATAGAGAATTTATATTACGGTAGTATACACAAGTATATATCATAAATATACTACAAAGAAAAGTTTTTATTATCTTATTATCTATAATGAAAGAAGTAATAATGGAGGGTTATTATCTATATTTTCTCTTCTTGGTATAAAGTAAAATTTACAAGTTGATCCCTTTGGGCCGCCTTTGACTCTGAACGTAAATCGGTGGGGACATCATTATACCTTTCAATCTCCATTATTTGTAGAAATGATACCTAACAGTTAAAACATCATATTGAGTCTCTCTTTTTTCTTCCATTTTGATAATAAATAAATAAAAATAATATATAATAATAATAGTAGTAGTATAATAGGATAATAATGATAATAAATAAATTCTTCCATTTTGATAATAAATAAATAAAAATAATATATAATAATAATAGTAGTATTATAATAGGATAATAATGATAATAAATAATAAAAATAATATATGATAATGATAATAAATAAATAAAAATAAATATTATTTTGATAAAAAAAAATAGGTTATTTTATATTTTAAGAATTAAGTAAATAAGTTAATATTTTTTAATTTTTCATTAAAATAATATATTAATATTTTATATTAATAATATTAAGTAGTTTGGTTTTTCATAAATAATAATGAATCAACCTTATTAATATTAGTAGTTTGTTTTTTCATAAATAATAACAAATCAACATTACATTTTGTATGAGCATGGCTTCTTTTAGATGATCAAGGGGATATTATTGTGATGTATACCACTCTTAAGAATGGGGAACTTTTAACAAAGTTAAAGTATAATTTATTAGTGAAAAACAATAATGTATTAACTCTATAATGGTGGAATAAGTTTCTATGGAAAATTCATTTTACTTTAAAAGTAAAACGTTTTTGTTGATTGGTCCCGCTTTTGTTTTCTATGAAGGGAGGAGGTGGAATCATCTCTATTTTAAGTGTTCTTTCTTTAATGCAGCTTGGAAATGTATTTTTTTAGGATGTTATGCCTTCTGTGGATTCAACAATGTTAAGGATCTGTGTAGATGTGTTAGAGTGGAACAAGATTGAAGGTTCAATGGTAGTTATGAGGCTTTTTTTTCATAGAGGACAGTCTAATTGGTTTTTTTGATGGTGCTCATAAAAATGGTTGGTGTGGAGGTGGTATGATTCTTTAAGTGAAAAATGATCATATTATTAAACTTAAGATGGTGATTGGAAAATGAACAAATGCTGCGGTTGGGCTTCTCTCTTTGTGGGGTTTGCTTTGGTTTGCCAAAAAGAGGGGTTTTATGTTTTTAGAAGTTTATGGGGACTTTAAAGTCATCATAGATTAGGCTAATGGTTATAATGATATGCAATCTTTGGGTTTATACAGATGGATGTCGAGAACAAGATTGCTCTTTCAGCACTTCCAAGCCTTATCTTTCAAGCATATCTTTAGAATTTTCAACATGGTTGTCGATGCTTTATCAAAAGAACTTGTTGGGGAGATATCTAAATACATTATATATTTAGAATATTTTGATGATATTTTGATTGATGAAGCGTATTACCCTTTTTTTTCTAAATGCTCTGTTAGTCATTTTATTAGTCCATTAACGATAGAACTGTTTTTTAAGCTAGTTTTTGGATTGTCATGATATATTGATAGTTCAGTACTTTTGCTTCTCTTTAATGAAAGGATGGAAGTAGTGTGTGGTTATGACATTTCTATTGGGTTGATTAGTACATATATGTAAAAAGATTATAAAAAATTATATTATGTAACTTTGATATTTTTAATAATAAATTATATATATTTTTAAATTAAAATAGAAAAACTATTTTAATTATCAATAAAATAATTAAATTACAATAATTTTTTATTATTTTCTTTAAAAAAAATCAATTATGTTGAATCACATTCAAATTTATAATTTTATGATCAAATTTAATAAAAATTAAATAACGTAATATCAATAAAATAAATTAACATATATATAAAAAAATTCAATAACTAATTATCCTACTATATCAACTTTTGTTTTACTATAAAATAGTACAACTTATTTTGTTTTATATGGTGAGTTAATAAAGTTATAAATTGATTTTTAAAATGAGTTCACTTCGAATCTTCGATTTTTATTATCTGAATGATGACGTTATCATACGTTACAACTCTGATATTCCAGATTTTAGATGCACATTTTCTATCAAAACTGCGCCTACAATAATGTCTAACCTGTTTTTCAGATTTTTAAGGTTTGCCGTATTCATTGTTTGTTGAGAATAAAAGATAGGCATGGGCCCATGGCTGCCGAGTGCCGACTTTGCATTATGTGATAAATTTAATGATGTTAGTCATACGTCTGATATACCTATTAAAGTTTTACTGTACAGCTATTAAAT
>LPNX010712429.1:87276-152864 GCA_001517045.1 Pseudotsuga menziesii | reverse complement strand
TATTGTTATTGTTTTATTTTACTGACGTCATCCAGTCAACGAATCAAAATCCATTTGAAAAGCAATCAACTTCAAAATGGAATAAGCTAGCTATGGAGCAAACCTCCCTCCATCGGACGGAGGAGGAGCAAAGTCAACGTATTATTGTTATTGTTTTATTTTACTGACGTCATCCAGTCAACGAATCAAAATCCATTTGAAAAGCAATCAACTTCAAAATGGAATAAGCTAGCTATGGAGCAAACCTCCCTCCATCGGACGGAGGAGGAGCAAAGTCAATGGAGGACGGAGGAGGAGCAAAGTCAACGTTGACTTTGCTCCTCCTCCGTCCGATGGAGGGAGGTTTGCTCCATAGCTAGCCCACGCCCTTCAAAATTGGTAGCTTTAGCCTTTGATTTATCAAAGCGAAACAAATTAATATTAAACAAAGTGAAATAAGAAGCACAACAGAAGGAAAGGGGTTCCTGGTTCCCGTGATGTTTGTATTAAAGAAGAAAAGCAATTTATTATATGAACAAATACATAATTATTAAGTTTTACTACTTAGTTATATAATTTTTTATGAATTAAATAAAATATTAACTAGCATACCTCAAAGTGGAGAAATGAAACACTGAAAAAAAACTTTGGTATGTCTAAAATAAATGAAAGTTTTGTTTGTAGATAATGTAAGTTTATGTGTTGAAAGCAAGTATAGTGAATCAATGGAAATTATAGTGCAAATACTAATAAGTAATTTAGGCTTTTCAGAAGAACAAATTTCAAAGTTATAGATGGGCTCACCGTCCATTCTGGGGCTTTCAAAGGAGAAATCGAAGCATCAAGTGGATTTTTTGGTCAAATCTGTGGGGCTTACATTGGCTGGTTTTCTGACTTATCCATCGCTAGTCATCGCTATTTGGATGCAGCTTGGAGAGGAGAATAATTCTGAGGTACAAAGTAATGAATGCATTGAAGTCCATGTAATTACAAGTGTTGAGAGGAGAGAAAACACTTCCACGGATTTTTCAAATGATAGAAAAACATTTCTTAGAGACATATGTTGATTCAAATGCCCAATCCCTAGTTCTGCGGGATATTTTTTTTAGAGTGTGAAAGTTGGAAAGTTGATCACTGACAAGAAGACGTGCAGTGAATGTGTCTCGAATCACAACTAAAGGTTGTGAGTGATAGCCAACAGCTTTAGAGTGACATTTATTGTGCATTATTTTTCTTTTTAGATTCTTTTCCTCTCAGGGATTTTAAGTGATGTGAATGAAGGCTCCGCTTTAAACAGTTCTAAGACACCCTTCTACAAAAAGAGCCCTAAGAGGGGTTCTGTAATGTCAAAGTTAAATCTCTATCAATTAACATTTTCGAGAAGCAGATTCAAAGAAGTATGAGATATTAGAACCACTTCCATGCTAAATGGTAAATGCAACACAAAGTGAGGGGTTATGTAATCTCAAAGTCAAACGACTATCAATTAACATTTTCGGGAAGCAGATTCAAAAAAGTATGAGATATTAGAACCACTTCCATGCTAAATGGTAAATGCAACACAAAATGAGAAAATTCTATGAGATTTTTTTTGATAATTAAACATCGTTAACTTAGCTTTCCTTAACGTCATTGTGGAAGGCTTCATTAAAAATAGAATTAAGGGTGATTCCATGAAGATGCGTAACACTTTTTGGCCAAATTTGGCGATGAAAACCTGATTTTTTACTCATGTGCTAGATAGAAGCCCTCAAAACGCATATATGCCATGTGAATTTTGACTTGCAGTAAAAAAACAAATTGTAGAATATTATGTTGGCTTCATAGTGATATTTTTTTAAAAATATTCCGATGTCATTTAATGTGTGAAATTTTGCATTTAATGAACTGTATGACCTTAAAAATTTGAAGAAGCTAATAAGTGGCTCGTGTCCACGTAGAGTAATTCAATCTTGCATTAATAATTTAAAAAATATATATATATATGAGCATGATCTACATAAAATGCAGTGTGATGTGCATATTTTTTTGTTAATTTTTTTCGCATTATACAATTATTTATTATTTTTCGAAAGTGACCACATTCGATTTCAGCATCGTTTTAAACACATATTTGTCCACGTAAAGCAATTTTTTCTATTTTTTCAAAAATTGAAAAACCAAAGATACCCTTTTGAAGAGGACACGTCGATATGTGATGTGTGCATTTTTAAGAATTTTTTGGCTATGTATTTTTAACTCTGTGGATTTTTCTTTGAGCTGCTTCGAAGTTGCAGTGTGGTTTTCTAAGTATAAGTTTTAGAAGTAATTAAAAAATAAATTTCATATGAATGTCAAAATGCGTGTATGATACCGCAATGGATAGAAGATTCGTTGGTGAATTTATCGGTATCAACTCCACTCAGTTATGTGCTAGGAATGGCAGGGTTTACACCTCTGCAAGGCACATAAAAATTTTCATTTGTTTGAATGTGGGCTAAGTCTATTTTCTTAAGCCCTCGACCGAGGTATTTAAATACCTCGGTCGAGGTCTTAACAAAACCTCGACCAAGGGTTTGTAAATACCTCGACCGAGGGTTTAACAAACCCTCGGTCGAGGTTTTATTAAGACCTCGACCGAGGTATTAGCTCGGTCGAGGTCCTAGTCAATCTTAAGAGTTATAAAAATGGGTCTTGGAGTATTAGGAGTATTAGATATGATTGATCAAATGGGTCTCGGAGTATTTGTAGAAATGGGTCTTGGAGTATTAGGAGTTATAGATATGATTGATCAAATCTATGACTCCTATTACTCCTCGACCCATATCTACAGATCTACACATAAAATTTAGAGGAAGCAAAAGTAGTAATGTTTTTACATGTTTCTTCTTCAAGGTATGGGTGAATAATGTTTTTTCAATACTTTATTTATAATGGGCATTTATTTATTTGTTTGAAGCAATTATAAATAATAAATAATTGTTTGAGATATTTACAAATGAAATATTTACATAATTTTGCATGATTATGTATTTATTTGATAATGTGAAAAATAAAAGGTGGAATTCTACTATTTATAAAATAAATGTTTTATGAATATGTTCTTTATAGTGCAAATCCTTATAGATAAATATTGATTTTTGAATTGCTTGAATAATATAAAAGGTAAACTATTGAATTCAATTATTTAGAAATAATTATTGGTGAATTTGTTGTGTTTATGGCTCAAATTTTTATCATTTTATTATACTTACCAACTTAATATAGATTATTATTCTTATCCTATATTATATAAGTGGCACCCATAGCTCTACTTTAACACTACATAATATAAATAGTGTTAATGTCACCATTTTTACTCCACATATAAGTGGTGTTAATATTAAGAAACAAATAGTATAACATAAAATGCCATTTAAAATATACCTAAACACATGATATTTCATCTAATGTGTTAGATAATGAGGCATGGATTTAAGGGATTTAATAGCTGGCATCGTAGACAATCCTCATGCATTCAGATAAATCCACATGGCAACCATGCCTTTTATCACTCCATGACTTGGCGCACATGCACTAAAACTTAATAATTAGATGACATATACTATGTTTAGTGGATATAGAAGGGCATGGACATTGTTTAGTTGGAAAGACGATTTGAATCTATGAAGGTAGAAACAGTGTTAGAAAGCAAGCATGAGGTGCCGTCAATGGAGGGCCATAATGAATTTTGACTGAGATCCAGTCTCATTTCCCATGGGATTAAGGAGTGACTTCAAGTGGTTGCCGCCTTGAATTTCTCTCCACGTCTCTTCAATGAGAAGAGAGCGACCGCCCTAAATTTCTCTCTATATCTTTGCAACGAGAAGGGCGGAGAAGAGAGATAGTGAGATATCTTAATACATATATGCAACAAGAAGGGACGAAGAAGAAGAAGACAAGGTATGGGAAAATCTGGGTGTTTTTGAGAATTTTTATGCGGCCAACGAAGGTGAGGTTGAATTGGGAACATCAAGAATATGGGATGAATTTGAGATGAAAATCGATCGTGAGAGTCGTGGTCTACTGGAGGAACGGGAGAGGGTTAGAACGTACGATATCGAATTGGATGGTGATACTGTCTGCTTTTTATGCTCATAAGTGCACCATGGGACTCAAATCCCCGACCTAGAAATTGCTTTTCTTTGGAATGTAAGGGAACATATATCGAGTGCTTCATTCGTCTTTGAAGTGTTTCGATCAGTTCGTGGTCGTGGATGTTTCACTTGGTATCCTCAAATTGATATCATCGGGACCTGAAGAGGTGATGTAGTGGATGTGTGTGGTTTCATTAGGGGAAACGTTGCCTTTGCTGGTGATAAATGTGACGGAGAAGGCGCGGCTGGTTGCTAAAACTCTTGCAAGATGCAAAAAATGGCATGAAATGGCCCATTCTGAGAAAATGAAGAGAACTTCGATATGTTTCAAAAATGAGAGAAAGTTGTGTATGTATATAATATAAGTTTATGTGATGAAATCAAGTCTAGGAAAATAAGTAAAAATACGTTACATCAAACTTCTAAATCACCACATAAGTGAAAATAACTTTCCTCCAAAAGGATTTTGCACATAAAGTTTTTAAATTTGAAAACATTCGGTGAATAAGTCAATGTTTTTTCCTTGATCCTTCAATGCCAAGGAAATCTTACAAAGTAAAAAAGTACAAAAATCCAAGGAGCATAGTTATAGGAGTTTTCAAAGTTTTAGGAACCTGGTTTCTTCTCCTGTTGGTTTAAAATGCATTGATTTTGTTGGGGTCTAGTCCGACTGGCTCACCTTATGGAGTAGCTTGAGCTAGGAGGAAACAAGAGGACTTCTGTTCTCCAACCTATGTGTCCCACATGTGGGGGCACGTTGATTCTAATATTGGTGCTCCCAATACTGGTCTGTAGTAACTTGGTAGATAGTAAATTGACACATTCATCGTGACTTCCTTCAAATATGGAGAATCTTGATTTGCATATTTGTGATTATGCTTTCAGTGTCCTTTCTCCAGCTGTAGAAGAGATAGTACCGTCTAAGCCAACTCAGCTTTTATAGCCAAAATCATTTCTTTTCTCAAATCCAAATCCAAATTCCCTTTGGTATATCTTGGGAATCTTGGACTTTACACCAAGTTTCTTCATCTTTGAAAGATTACATTGAATTCACTATGAATTGCGTAAATGTTACATTAACTGCAACATTGGCCAGGTCTCTAGGTAACATATTTTTTATTATAAAAACAAAATTCTCGTGAATCGTGCCTTTAATGTAAAAGACCCTCCTACTTAGTTTGTGTTGAATAAATGAGAAAAGAATGGGAAAAGTCGTGGAAGCATGAAGGGATGTTTGTGGGAGAGTCAGAAGGAAAAGAAAAAGGTGGAACCAATGAGTGAAAATAAATAGAGTTTATTCCTTTTCTCTCCCCGAGCTTTCTAGACTGCCAGCTGCACTGCATTGAAAATATCATTCCTAGACATGGGAAGTTTCAACCAGGTGGTAGTTAACCAAGGGTGTGTGGAACTCAATGTGTGCATGTTCAGGCTATGTGGTGCTCGACGTTCAATAAACACTCGAAAACAACACATTAATGATGTTGTGGTGGGATTATGAAAAGCTGGATTGTGTGGTGGGATTATGAACCGTTGGATGGACCATTGTTTTACACCCAAGCACTCATAATCCTCTTGGTGCATATTTAACTCTGATGCTCAGCGTGGCCCAACTACTTGCCACATAGTTTGCATGCTCAACTTACCATGCAATTTTTTTAGACCCAACAACTTTTCGCTCAGTTTGCATGCTCAACTTACCATGCAATTTTTTTAGACCCAACTACTTGCCGCTCAGTTTGCATGCTCAACTTACCATGCATTTTTTTAGAGTAATAAATAAAATTCAAACAGGGTTGCTACAATTTGTAGAAAACTTCAAACAGGGCCTTGATGGCACTAATGAGTTAAGATAGGGATGATCAGACACGAGGATAACCCAGTCCTAGTCCCACTCCCAATTGCGCTGAGAAGAAAGAGGTTTTACATCAACAACAACAATCCAGCTGATGCTATGGCCATGGAAATGGTTAATTATTCTCAAGCACATTCATACCCTCCAAATGGTAAAATCCTTTTTCTCTTAGATGCATTAGACATGGTTACATATTATTCTCCTTTTGACTTGAGCTATTTTCTCTATTGCACTATATTAAAATGTCCAACTTGGTAAAGAAACCTAGATTTACCACTGTTTTTGCATAGGGAATTCAGAGTTTTAGTCCTTTAGATCTGAACTATGGTTCACTTCACACCCTCTCTATACTTGGGAAAGCAACGACAACATTCTCTACAGCAATGAAGGAGATCTACTTGAAGAAGATAGCCTCGGGAAGAAGTATAGTTGAGGTCTATATTGTGTCCCAGATAGGTCATTGGGAACACAAGAGAAGCCCACAACATAAATACTTAGATAGGAGCTACTTTCGTTGGCAGCTAAGAGCAATAATCTCAGCTTTGTGAGTAGCACCTACTACGTTGGTGAACCCAACCCTCCAGATATCCTTACAAAAATTACCCAACCCTCTAGATATCCTTACAAAAATTACCCAACCCTCTAGGTATCCTTAGAAAAATTACACAAGGGGACCGTTGCAACCTCATAAAAAATTACACAAGGGGACTGTTCCAACTTTAGAAGTGAGACATTGAGGTAGATGGTCTTCTTCCTATTACCGATCCTTTCTTTCGAGCCACAAAATTGTTTAGTAAGTATTTGACCAGATATTCCTCGTTCTTGTTACTTTGGAGAAAGGAAACCCGCTACTATGGAGAAAGTAAACCTGAAGGTATATACAAGGAAGATAGTCATATGGGTCTAGCATATGCTTCTAAAATTACAAAAGCATCTTATTACAACGCATCTTCCTATACATAGGTATTGAAATACATTTCCTGAGTTTTCTCAATGCTTTTATTTTAGCTTGCAGATTGGACAAGTGCATGGATAATTTTATTTTGTTTTGCAGTGTGAACCCTATCCTACAACGTCGCTTTACAATTGAGGGATTTTTTGAAATCTCGGTTTTGGTAATGGAACCAACAACTGGACCGGTTACAGAAGCGCGAGTGTAACCCTGCGAATAGAGAGTTAGGGTAATGGCAACAAATATTAGGAGAGTTAGTATAATGAGATTGCTCAGGAGGAAAACTCATGGCGAATTTCTTTAACATATCTACTTCAAACCTATAAATGTGTTGAAAATACATAGATGTAATTAGTTACTATGTTCATGGAGAATGAATGATAATAAACCCACATTCAGATTGAATTGATGTAACTACACAAAATTGATGAGAAAACTGCAAATCACCTCAGAGAAAGTGTATTCATGGTGTTGTGCTAAGCTCTGCAAAATGATGGAATAGCCTACCCATTAGGAAAATAGACTCCATGAGTATAATTTCATGAGTTTTTGAGTTGGTTAACGTAAAACCAACAGATTCTAAAATTATAAATCGAACTGATATTGAATCACAGACGCCTAGCCTCGGGACTACCAAATGTTATGGATTTCTTTCTTTTAGTTTTTTTTATTATAAAATCCCTAGATTAGAAAGCAAGTTGAACCTAAGGCCAGTAATTTCCAAATTGTAGCGACAACAGAGATTTTCCAGAAGTTATTTTGTGCTTGTTTGAAGACTTTTGCTGTCAAAATATAAGAAAAGCAACAGCTGGAATATTAAATGTTGGAAAGGTCATAAAAAAGGACAAGTAAACATGCCCTAGATATTGGTCCGATCGACCATATTTATAAAATCTTTATTCTAAGATAATTGAATTGTGTTAAAATTGAATCCTCATTAGCGTTTAAACGATGGACAGTAGCATTTAAATGGTGGACATGGGGTGGCTCCTCATAGGCTGTGGACAGATGATGAAAGCCGGAGGAGAACCATCCCCTTAATAACACCTTTGGTGTAATTAGTTATTCTTTTTATTAGTTAAATAATATTGATTATTAGATATTATAAGTATATCTATAGGTGTTTATATCTCAAATTTTAGAATTTGAGGTAGCTTTGTTTTTATGCATTTTCTTATATGCATGAGGATGACATTCCAAGTTTACTGTCCATATTGATGTTATAGCATTCACTCCAAATTCGAAATAAACAATTATAAAAACAAAGAATATAAAAAAAGAGTGGTAGCAATGCATGGATAACTATTAGTTGATGCATAACTAGATGCATGAATAGTTGGTAGCTCACACTTAACTTGTGACTTTGTTGCAGCTACAACATTTTCCCAAAATTCAAAAAAAAATTGGGACCCTTCTTCTATTTCTTTTGCTCAGAGCCTTGGTTTTGTTTGATGTTTGCGCAAGGATTACTTTTATGCCATCGATGTTTTACTGTTTGAATTGATTCTGCCTTGCTATCGGAAGTGTTTTAGACTTTTGAGTCGGGAGTCTAGTTATCTGCACGCCCGTCGTTTCGGAAAAGAACGGGACACCAAGACTGATTCAAGGGTTATTGGTCTTCGATGCACTTTATTCGTCGATGGCTTTTTTAAGACCCTGTCGAAACGTTTGTCTCTACGTCTTCCGCTGTTGCGGAGGAGGTATTGCGAAGCTTCCTGAGGGTTGCATTATCTTCTTCCAATCCCCGCCATTTTGATTCGCAGATTCTTAGGATTTCAACTTTCGCTGCTACGGTTCTAGAAGGCACTATCTTTTCGATGTAGTTTGATTTTTTTTTCTGCGTGACCATTATTTTTTCCCGAAGTCATGTTTATTTTTCTTTGATTTTGATTGGTCTGCAGGTTTGATGCTTTTATGGTTTCCGCCGTTGTAGTTCTTCAACCAATTATTGGTCCGAGGCCTTAGCTTGGCGGGCTCCGATGTGAAGTTTTTTTTGTTTCTCCTATCGACGCCATTGAGGGTCTCCTAACCATTTCATCATCCACCGTTGCAGAGGCTATACTGACAGGATCGCCGATATCGTAGCCGTTCCGCCTCCCGATTGGTTTATTTTTTCCTGCCGATTATGTGTTGACCACGGCATATATATTGGGGTTGGGGTTATTGTTTTTTTTTATTGTTATTTTGTGATTTCCCCGTGCTATCGTTATCGCTCGAGCAGACCAACGCATTCGTTGTCGGTACCTTCGCCCCTAGGTGGCTCCACCGTGGAGGTTTGCGGGTTTTTCTCCACCAGTCGCGCAGCACATTGCCAGGTAGGCCCTTATGCCCATTTTACCTTTCTGTTCAATAATCAAACTGAGTTTGTCGCCCTTGGTTAGTTCCTGTCTCGACGATTAGTGGATACCTAGGTTTCCTTTTCATTGTGTATATATAACCTAGGTAAATGGTATAGCTGCCTGGTGGGGAGTGTTGTTGTTTTGCTTGATGATTACATTTGCGACCGTTATGGGTTTGCAGCCCACACTTGACTGTTGGGGAAACCGGTGCAGACGGCCATTACGCTATCTGCACCAATATCCTCCAGTCTGTGTGTGACCGTCCGGGGAGAGCATTTCTTGTTTACTTCAGAACCAGGGTTGTGATGTTGAAGTTACGCCTCGCTTAGGATGAGACTGTTAAAACTCGAGTACAAACCCCGGACAAATTTAGGGATTCAGAATGCACTATCTATGCGGATTTTGATGCGAGTGTTTTTTGTAAGAAGCAGCTTCCTCTTATGATTTCTTTGAGCTTACAGTGAGTTACATGCACTACCACAATGCAGTATCCTTCACATGGGATTAGGCATCTTATCTTCCACGTAACGATTTAGTTCATAGCGCCGAGAGGGAAATTTTTCTTCATTAAGAAAGGCCATGAAAAATGAATAAAGAACGCTCAGAATCTTTTTCATGTTTAGGTCCAGAGCACGCAAAAGAGAAAAGTAAGATCAAACGAGTTCATTTTCCATAATTTTATCCCTCCAAGCCCGTAAAAGAGATAAATCTATACCTGAAGATACTCTTCTAGATTCTGAAGAAAATAGAGTATTGCTTTTTCGTAAGTAATCCACGTGGTCCGAAAAAGTGGTAAACTATCACCGATGTGGATGACACTTCAATTACTTTAATGAGTCTGAAATAAGAAGTAACTTAGTTATCTAGTCAATTTTAAGGAATGTGACCAGGGCTTAAATATAACTCCATAAGGGTGGGAGCCTTATAATCTAAGGTAGATAGGTAAAAGATGAAAAATGAGGTTCATTTTGGTGTAAAAACGACTACAAAGGCTCCCGCAACCTAGCACAAATGCAGCATGGATACCATAAAAGGAGAGAAGTGTTCTAACTAGGGCACCCATGTGAGGAAGGTCCTAACCATGGAAGAACAACGATGTTTGAAAGGTGAGAGGTAGATATACACCGCAATCCATGAATATCAAAGAGATCCTAAGATTCGACGGAGGATATGGTGTAAGTGCAAAGAGAACCAAATACTAACCTAGATGCAAAGGAAGCATTTTTTGATTCGTCCATGACCTATAAAAACTTAGGTGAAAAAACATGTATTATTATTTCATATAACAGAAAACAATTTCAACTATAACAAAGTGGGTAAAAATTAAAAAAAAATACTATAAATAGAACTATTTTAAAAAACATAACATTTCTGTTTTTTACCATATTGGGGCATTTTGACCTCTAATCTTCAAATGATCGGTATGAGCAATCTTGTGGACAAATATTCGATTTGCAAAGTGTAGGTAATTCCCCACTCCCTTCTCTTCAATTTGATGTTTTATTTGTTTAAAGCCATTTTTTTGGGTTTTTGACCTCCCTAAAGGGAACTGCGCAGTAACCAGGGGTATCCCGTGTGAAATTCATGAATTCACGTTGTAACCACAGGTAGCCTTTTTTGGAACCCGTGAATGGTTTGCATCATCCTTAAAGGACAGATGCAATTTCTGCGTAGAGTTGGTTTTTTCAAAATCTAATGGATGAAACGTTGTTTGGGAAGGTAAAGATAGATCTAGAATGGCGTGAGAGGGAAAATGAAGATATGGATTGGCTTGCAATGGGTGATCCTATGAACCTTAATTCCCTACAGTGGTGCGGGTTACTCAAGTTCTATTGCATATCAAACATGAGGTCACAAGTAAGGTTATTGGATACATTGGTACATCTGTGGGACCATGACTTGGGAATGTTTGACCTCCAAGGAGAGCCCTTGGAGCTAACCACAAAGGATGTATATTTTATCATGCGATTGTCTCAAAGAGGGTCACCTATAAAATTGGGAGGAATCGGTTGAGGGGGTGATCCCCTCAGAGTATAGGACTACATCAACACCTACTATGTACCTGGGATACAAAAATCAGGGACTCAAATCCTGATCGCCCATATTACTAGTTTCTCACTAAAATCAGGGACTCAAATCCTGATCGCCCATATTACTATTTTCAGAGTGGTGGGGTCGTCCGCTTTACACTTGGTTGCATGGACTCATATGCATGTAGAGTGGAGTGTTTATGGGGTACACTATTTGATTGGTGCTTGGGATTAGTCCTGATTTTAAAGGAACAACTATCTGACTGTAAGAGAGGAATGAAGAAGAACTTTGGTTATGCGAGTATCTTAGTAGCGTTATTCTTGGGGAGGGTTCCTGCCCTGAGCCCTGTAGTTACACTGCCACCCTGCCGACCCTGCGATCCTATACTTACGCAGTGGGGTGATATACTTCTTCACCAAGGTGGTGGTGAGTTCCACAATGTTTATGATGATGACTTCTACTCTTGGTGGAGCCAATAGGTGTCTGCACTAGAGCAGTTTCCCTATGTTGGATTAGACTTTCGTGCAAATCCAGAGATTTCTCTCCCTCCAGGGGAAGCATATATACATATGTATTTGAGTCTGATACGTTGTTAATGATATGCAGATATAGGACCTGTCCGACTTGATGGACATCCGAGGACCTTCGTGTTGCCAGTGGAAGCAGGTGGATATGAAGCTATGCTTCATGTTATAGAGGGGAAGCTGGCCAGGCTAACCCATGAGGTTCCTACCCTAAGGATGGAGAGGATTCTCATGGCTATGCAGGATCATGTCATGGTAGTTCCTCCATCCTGGTTATGCCTTGTTTGGAGGGTGACCCAATCCGTGTTGTGTTATCGGGAGGCCGTGGAGGCAACTGTAGCCGAGGAGGTTGAGGAACATCCCTAGCCTTTTAGCATATGAAAGACTTTGATCCTGTTCTTTTTATTTTGATATGTACTTATTGACTGGAACTTTCGACCAGAAAACATGATGTATATGGACACACACACACACACACACACATATATATTCTAGTTATTTACACGTGTCTAAAATGTATATGTGTATTTTGATTTCTTGAAATGTGACTGTATATAATATGTTCAAAACTTCTTTCAAGTAACCTAATTCATAAAAAATAATGTAAAAGAGTAGGATGTCTCACCCGGTATACCCCATTAAGTTGAGAGACCACTAACTGAGAGTCAAGTCTGACTTCCAGGCAGGTGATACCATGTGAAATAACGTCCCAAAGAATCTCAGTGACGACATTGTACTTGGATACATGATTAATTGCAGGACCCAAGCAAGAGCCTCCTGAGGCAACTAATTGTCCTATGGGTGTGTAGATGACCCAAGCAACGGAAGCCAGATTACAGGTGTCAGTGATTGCTGGAGCCATCGACTAACCCTACGAACCAGTCCAAAGACATATGAAACAACACCAGACTACATAAAAAACACTAACCAATAACTACCATGTACAAAATTATAAATATAATACATGAAAAAGAATAGTGCCTAGGCATAATACCTTTTTAGGTAGAGCCTGTTTCAAGGCTCCGACAGCTTGTTACCATCATATTCAATTAACTCGTATGCACCCTTATTCAGAACTTTTGACACAACATATGAGCCTAACCACATGGATTTAAATTTTCTTGCCCCTAGGGGTTCCTTATCCTGATCCTAAACCAAAACAAGTTTTCCTTCAGATAAAACCCTAGGTTTTACGGCTTTATCGGATTTTTTTTTACCCAAATATTGTGTGCTTCGTTTGCAGTGAGTGCATCTCTATGCTTCTCATCTAGATGTTCTAAATGTAGTAAAAAAATTTTAATTTATGTAGTTCCAGGAAGCACGTGAATGGAAATTTTCAAAGATGGTATTTCGCACTCAACTGGCGTGACTTCTTCCATCCCGTGAATGAGTTGGAAAGGTGAAAAACATGTGGCAGTCTTGACATTGGTTTTGTATGCCAAAAGTGTTGGATACAACATAATGTGTCAGTTTGACCTACTAGCATTAATAGTTCACTTAAGAATGGGTTTTAAGGTCTTATTGACTGCTTCAACTTTCCCATTCGCTTTTGGGTAGAAAGAAGACGAATGGTCTTTCCTAAAACCTAACATAGTAGTCAATTATGTCATCATCTTGTTCTGAAAGTGACTGGCATGGTCAATGACAATCTTCTTCGAGATACCAAACCTAGAAATGATCTAATTGAATACAAAATATGTTGTGGTCCCACCATCGGATTTAAAGGTATGCATTGCTTCTTCCCACTTCGTGAATTTGTCTACAATGACAATGATATACTTGTGCCCCCTTGTAAAAACTGGGTTGCACGTCATGAAATCAGCCCCCCACTTGGTGAAGGTCCATGTTATCACCCGGTAATTTTCCTTTGGTTGTGGTAGGAAATCACTAGGGTAAACATTTCAAACCAACCTTTAGGATTTATTCTAGCCTATACAACTAGACAGGGCTCACTCAGTGTCACAATACCATTCACATACACATGTGTCTCACATCAAGCATTCAGAAGGCTAGATTTTCGATGAAAACATATTGTTTGGATTTTACAAAGTGTAAGACAGACAAACGATAAAAACCATGGGAATCGAGTCCAAGCCTGAAAATTTAAAGGGCTTACAACAATAATGAAAGGTGATTATCCTTCGCACTCTGAGGCAATGTGAGCATTAAAATTTAGTCAAATAAGTTTAAGAGATGGAAGGGGGAAATGAGAAGAAGCCCAGTGAAACAAGAGGCACCTGTTACGGAGAGAAATTCCTATGGCTTGGGGTACCACAACAGACATATTAACTCCAGAAATCAATCCTTCCCTATATGTAAGAGAAACCAAACATATAACACTAAAGGATCTCGATTCGTACCTTATTCCGGATGGTTGATGGAGATCCCTGTTGAGCTTTTCCACTCTCGCTTGTATTGGCAATTTTCTTCCTCAACATTCAGCAAACAAGACAAGCATGCTATATATAATTGTGTTAGACCTACTCTAGCATATATAATCAATAACATATAAGCATTTACAAGCATCCATGGATCAAATACTCATTTAAATACACATTATTGGACAGGAAAAGATATTTCTATTGATATAAAACAAAGATTACAATAGTGACAACCTCTATCGGCATGTCTGCGAATCGAAGAAACTGAGTCCCCCACTTGGGCATCCACCACTTCAATCCTCCATCTCTCGATAGCAATCTCACAAGAAAAAGACAAGCTTGGGAAGAACACAAAGTGCTCCAAGGGATAAAGGGATGCAGACTCAAGTAAAAGCTCCGGCAACAATGGACTATATTTTTCTTGCTCTTCAGTTCCTCTCCCTTCAATGTATCCAAAGGGTTCCTTATATAGCTCTTCAATGGGGTAATGGAAGGTCGAATCTGAGTGATCTCAAGGAATATGGAAGGCCAAGAGACAAGTGACTCGGATCCACATCAAGGAAAACTCCAAAATCATTTGGCCTTTTGCACACATCCCAATGTACGTGGGTTTAAGGGTAAAATCCACGTATATACGCGAGAAAGGGATTAAAAGTTGTGTATGGAAATTATTGCATGTTTTTAGGGATGATATTGGAAACATTAAAGGTACAAAAATGGTCCATGGGGTCTAAAGAGTCTGCAGAGGGATAGGGAAGGCCATAAAAGTGTGAGCCACCATGTATGGTAAAATCAGCTGTAACAGATGCCCCCTAATGTGTGAGGTCAGAGGGGTCATACGATGGCCGAAATACATTATAAGTCCATCCCAGAAGTGGAGTGATGAAGAACCCAGTGTAAGACCTAGCCATCCAATCAGTACAATACAATGATTGAACTCTGCACATAACTACAAGTAGATGTAACAGTCCCATAAACATAAGAGTATAATGGCCATGAATAGGCATGATACAAAATATCACATGTGTGTTCATCGCCACATACAATATAGATAGCTCAGAATATCCATGATGAAGATATAAATAGGATCATGATCTCCATGTAGGATGAAGATATATAATGGATCAAGATCTCCAAAATGGCTGGAAATATTTGAAATATACTGGAATCAAGTCACGAGAGCTGAAATCTCATGAACACTGGCACGATCAAGGATGTAGCATATATGAGATGCCACCAGTCTGGAAGGTATTATACACAAACCACTACAAGTACATGCCATACTATGTGAATAGAGGTGTCGAGGTCGAACATAGTAGTCCATCGTCTGATTACCGGTCATTAATGTATACCGTTAACAGACACGAGATCACCCACCGATAATGAAAATGGGAATCAAGGTACTAGAGTGCAAACTAACAAGTTTGAATAAATGTGTTGAGGTCAAACACTTGAGAGAATCCATAGATCAGGGGACATTGATGTATTCCCAAAAATTATCGATGGCGAGAGAACCTGCCGCTAATGACTGCAAGTCTCCAGGCACTCAAAAATGACTCTAGATTCCTATCCCAGAATAAATGATCTGATGTCAATGGGATGAAATCCACTGGAAGGAGGGCATTAAGGCATCCATTAGAGGAATTTTGGGGTCTAAAATGGGCCTCCTAAGGAAAATTATAAAATAGTAGTTAAAATAATAGTTAAAATAATAAAATAATATTGATTAATTTTGGAGGAAGAAAGAAAAAAACTACTTTTTGTGTTCGTATTTTCGACATATCTCCCTATGTTTTTACTCAAATTTTGATTGGGAGAGCTCGTTGGATGCGGAATTTGATTCCACATACAACAAGTACCCACACTGCATACTTTTGATAGACCTCCCTACCCCAAAAACAAGAAATACCTGAAAAAATGTGATGATGATGTCATCATCACATTTTTCAGGTATTTCTTGTTTTTGGGGTATCGGGGTCTATCAAAAGTATGCAGTGTGGGTACTTGTTGGATGTGGAATCAAATGCCACATCCAATGAGCTCTCCTGATCGAAATTTGAGTAAAAACACAATGAGATATGTCGAAAATATGAACAAAAAAAGTAGTTTTTTTTAATGACAAATATGTTAATTCAACCATTATGGTTGACTTATTTTATTTAAATTCTATTGGTTCTTGAATTCCAACTCACAAAAACTTATTTTGGCATGTTTTATTATAAGGCCCATTTTAGACCCCAAATTTCCTCTAATGCCCCATCATCCAACACAAGGTACTCAGCAAAGCTGTATAATGTGGAAGGACTCAATCATAATGTGCACGAACCGGTAACCGTACCAAGAATGGCCGACATGCAAAGTCAAGATATCTGAGGAATGGCTGACTCAAGTTTCAACTTCCTTCAAACAAGAGCATAAAGGTGAATGGTGACTGAATGTAGGCAGCATAAACTCGATATAAAAAACTGGGACATCTTTGCGACACAAGAGGCATCGACAGAGGCTCCATAGGGACTAGAAGCTTAACCAGTCGGTGGAGATAAACTCAGAGAAATGAGTACAGCTCCTAAAGTAAAACTATTAACCCAACCAACAAATGTGATATACAGTTCTCTGTTCGAAGGCAACACAACTCGACTGCTGCCAAAGATAACATCGTTTCTTGTTCGTCTTTTTATTTTTTTTATTTTTTTGGAAATTTTCAAATATTTTGAAAAGCTTGAAAAAGAATAAAAGTGCTTTATAGTTACAGACTAGGAGGAGACGAGTGTCAAGGGACAAACAAACTAGTTCTAAGCAGCGGAACATATCTAAGCTTAATGCAAGGACACACGTGTAGGATAGTGACACTCAGGGGAAAGTCCCCTCCTGGTAAAAATAGGGAATCAAGCTGCAAAGGATATACAAAATGGCTCTGCATGGCTAGACATGAGACAAGCTCAAGCTATATGGCTGATACTCATAGTCAGGGAAGCCGGCATAAGGTTAAATGAGGCAAGAAAATCTCATGATAATGCAATTACAACTTGACATAAGGGAGTCCTGAGGAATCAGGCCAACAAAAAGATCAAGAGGAGTATGAGGGTCTTGCAAAAAGACATGGCGATACTATACAATGGACTCTCATACCCTAAAGGACAAACTGTTGACATGGATTCCAAATACAAATAAGGAGCTAACTAGGGCACCCATGTAAGGTCAAACTCTACCATTCACATCATGTCACTTCTAAAATAGCAATAATCTTCCGTGACAGGATAGAATGGGTTCGTACCTAAGGTTATAATGAAATGGTCATAAGGTCATGCAAAATAAAAATGGAGGTGAAATCTAAACTATATGCCAGTTTAAACATAATACCTGAAATTGGCATGAACGGGTCAAAACAAAGGTCGAAACAGCGCTCAAAACGGTCTCCTACATCATCATATTAGTAAAAAACGGTCTAAAAGGGTCAGAAATGGTTCAAAACTATAGAAAGGGGGTAAAAATTTTCAAAATTTTTGAAATTTTTTGTATAAATAGTAAAAAGTTCAAAAATTATATATCATTTGAATTTTTTACCCAATTGAGCTCAGAACTTTAAACGCGAATTCCGGGAGTTTCGTCTGGCGAAATCCGACACCGTTTTTCCAGGTAACTTCCCATGCCCTGCTCTTCCATTTGCATGTCAATTTTTTCAATTTCCATGGTCAAAATCAACTTCTAGGCCATTCTAAGATAGTCTCTTTAGCCCACGTGGAAATTGGGGATTTTTCCGTGTATAGGGCTGGCTATATGTAGAAAAATGGCCCAAACCCGCCTTCATACATGGCTATTTTGCAAATAGTTGCGTATGCGGCCGCGTTTGAGGTTTTTTAAGACAAATATTGACCAAAACTTAATGTAAATGTGAAGGATGGTTCTATAATGGAGGGAGAGAGAACACGAGGATGTAGAAGAAGCTATACAGGGCGATCTAATGGCTCAACAAGCTCTACATGCATGTGGGCTATATAAGTTTTGGTGTCTTGGTAGCCTGAGGGCCAAACCAAGACTGCTCCAGATGCTAGTAGACTACTGGGATCCTGACTCAAAGTCCTTTCAAATAGACGGGATGTCCCTCACAATCGAGGTGGAGGACATATACTTCATTACAGGATTGTCCCAACGGGGAGAGGTGGTGAACCTACACTCTCGAGGGACCAGAGGTGGCCTCACCATTGATGAGTATATTGCAGTATACTATTTTCTGGACATGAAGAAGGTTGGGAGTTAGATCCTGACAAACTCCATCCAGGTACTAGGCCTGAAGGCCATACTACTAGAACTTGGTAGGATAGCAAGGTTAGCCTCACTCCACCAGGCCTCGCGGCCATTGATTTTCTATGCAATGGAGTGCATGAGACCCACAGTTTATGATTGGAGCACTACGCTATTGAGTAACATGAAGCAATAGCTTAGTGACTGCAAGATGGGCAAGGTACGAAACTTCAGTTTCGGCAGTATACCGAGCACGTTCTTCTTCGAGCATGTTATGGGGCTAAGCCCTAGAGTTGACGTTCCTCCTCAAGGGGTTCAAGATCCGGCCCAATGACATTGGGCATATGCAATGCACAGACTAGACAGAGGTAGGGTGTCTAACCCCTACCCAACTGATTTCTTTCTATGGTGGGGGCAACAGATAGTTGCCATCGATGATCACCCCTATGCGGGGATAGATTTTTGGGGAGATCCTGACATGCCCCTACCACCAAGAGCAACATACGGTGACATTGGTAACGAATCCCATCCCTATTTTTAAAGTTTTTTGAATTATTTAATTTTTTTTTGTATTTTTCGAGATATGGAACCAAAAGACATGTTTTTCTGTGACGACACATAGTGACAATCTGTCATATGTATGCAGATGTAGGACCACAATGGCCTGACAATTTCCCTTGTCATAGACGGAGGGGATGAGGAGATGACATCATGGGTGTGGATGCGGAGCGGACGCTCCAAAGCATCCACACAAACTTTGTGGGGCTGACACATAGAGTACCCATGGCGCAAGTCGAGGACTTGCCTGAGGCCATGCAGCATTAGTTGGTAGGTGTACCACGAGCATGGGTACGGTTGTTTCGACAGCTAGCTAGAGCTGTGGTGACTTTCCATGATCAGAACCCCCCTCCTCCTCCCCAGGCTTAGATACATGGGAGTGACACATTTTTGTACTACCATGTATTATATTTTGGTGGCTCGGAAGCCCCATTTTTGTATTATGACACTTATGTATTATGACGTCACTTTTTGGATGTTTAATGAAAAACTTTTATGATGATCAATTTTATTTATTTACATGTGTAAAAATGTATGTTTGTGATGAGCTTATGGTCGGTGAAACAAATGCCAATCTAACAAATAGTTAGCATATGAGTCAGCAACTTGATTATAAATTCTTGGAACATGTATGTATGTTATGTTGTCAAATTGTCGTTCTAACAATCTCACACTCAAGAATATTGTAATAATGTTGGATCCCTAACATGATATAAACCATTCAGCTGTGACACTACTAACTGCAAATCAAGACGTACCTCAAGAGAGAGAACACCATATGAAATGGCATCCCGTAGAAGCTCAATAACGGCACTATACTCAGAAAAATTGTTTGAAGAGGGCCATAAACATACGCCTCCTGAAGACAATACCTGACCCATAGGAGTATAAATCACCCAAGAAGCATAGGCTGAGTGTTGAGTGTGACAGCTAGCACCATCAATGAATCCTATATAGACAGAAGACTCCATTGACATCTGCCATAAGAAATGAAAGCTAATCAACAAACCTGATCACCATAAGAAAAAACTAACTATGCAAAACACTGTACAATAATATACAATAATCGGCCCTTGCTGCGGATCATGCATAGTACTTTTTAAGATAGAGCCCATTTCTAGGCTCAAACAAGGCTGTCCCCTCATAATCTACTAGCTCATAGGCGCCCTTCTCTAACACATGTTTGATAACGTAAGGACCATACCACATGGGATTAAAATTTTCTACCCCCAAGGGTTATTTAGCTTGATCCCACAAAAGGACCAAATCTCCTTCACTAAACCTCCTAGGATGGATAGATTTATCATACTGGACCTTAATGCAGTGCTTATTTACTTCTAGAGTCACTAAGGCATCTCGGTGGTGCTCATCAAGCTGCTCTAAGTGGAACAAATGTTCCTCCAATGGGTAAGTGTCTGGTAAAAGCTCTATGGCCAGCTTCAATGAAGGGATTTCGCATTCAACCTGCAATACAGACTCTGCTCCATGTACAAGCTGACATAGAGAAAAACCGGTGGTAGTCTTAACCGCGGTTCTATAAGCCCACAAAGCAGGATATAACATGATATGCCAGTTGGTATTGCTTTGTGCGATGGTTCATTGGAGAATGGACTTAAGTGATTTGTTCACTGCTTCAACCTGTCCATTCGCTTGAGGGTAATAAGAAGAGTAATGCTCCTGCTTATACCCTAACTTCGAGGCCAACTCTTCCATCATTCGATTCTGAAAGTGCCTACCATGGTTAGTGACAAGCTCCTCTAGAATACTGAACCGAGTAATGATCTGGTTGAATACGAAATGCGCGGTTGTCTCACCGTCGGATTTAACCGTGGGCATAGCCTCATCACATTTCGTTAAATAGTCAACAACCACTATAATATGATGATGCCCCCCAGTTGAAGTTGGGTTGCAATCCATGAAATCAATCCCCCACTTAGTGAAGGGACCAATGGTGATAATCGGATGTAATGGGGCAGGATGTGAGCACATATTACATGCAAACACTTGGCAAGAGTGGCACTTCTTGACCGCATTGACACAATCTTTAAAGATCGACGGCCAGAAATAACCCGCTCTCAAGATTTTTTGGGCTATAGAAAGCCCAAATAAATGACCACCACATGCCCCTTAGTGGCAATCATTCAGCACAAGCTCAGCTTCCTCATGAGTTAAACAATGACGTAAAATGGAATCTACCCCACAGAGGTACAATGTGTTATCCACTATAAGGTAGTTCTTGGATACGTGACGTAACTGTCGTCGTTCATCTCGTGAAAGGTGAGTAGGGACCTTCAATGTTTGTAAATATATGATGATATCCCCATGCCATGGATCGAAAGTTGAGATCCGAAAGTGTGCTCATCGACAAACATATCTTCACAAACTTCTTCCTCCTCCTCGCTTGGGAAATCAGATATACGCTACGCAAAAATCAACGATTTTTTTGATTTTCCTGAAACAAACTCAAGATCGAATTCTTGAAAGATGACAATCCACTTATTATACTTTCCCCTGATCATCCTTCTGGTGAGGATGAACTAAAATGGATTGACATGGGCTACCACCAAGGTCTGGCGAAGGAGAATGTAGTGTCTCAATATTTGAACTGCATGAATGGTAGCTAAGGCAAGTTTCTCGACATGGGAATAACGAATCTTCACATCTACAAGGTTTCAGCTCAAATAATATATGACATGCTCATGGAGCTCCTCATCCTCCTGAACCAAAACCATACCAATCATCTCCATGGACGCGGCCACATAAAGCAAAAAGTCACGGCTATAGTCGGGTGGACTAATCACGGGGGCCGATTCTAAGGCTCGTTTAAGTGCATCAAAGGACTCCTGGGCTCGCTCATCCCAGCAAAAGGTAGTGTCCTTCTTCAAAAGACGCATAAATCCTTTAGTCAAATTGGCAAAGTTAACCATGAATCTCCGCAAGAAATTTTCCATGCCTTACAAACATTAAATATGTCTAATGTTTCTCGGGGGAGACAATTGAATTATTGCCTCAACCTTTAAGGGATCGACTCTTATACCCTCTTTGAAGACAATGAACCCTAACAAGCAGCCAAACTTCATGCAAAAGATGCATTTATGAGGATTCAACCTAACCAAGTAATGCGACATCTTTCGAACACTAATCTCAAATGGTAGGAATGACGCATTCCCTGACAAGAATGAGCAGCAAGGTCATCCAAAAAGACTTCAATAATCAATTTGAGATCATGGAAAATCAAGGTCATAGCCCGCTGAAATGTGGCTTTGGTGTTTTTAAGGCCGAAAGGAATCTTTCTATATGCAAAGGTACCCCAAGGACAAATAAATGCAGTTTTATGTTGGTCCTCGGGTTTGATCTAGATCTGATTGTATCCAAAAAAGCCATCCATAAAGGAAAATACCTCACTTCTCGTACACTCATCCAAAATTTGATTAATAAATGGTGTGAGAAAATTATCCTTAGGACTGGCATGATTCAAGTCACAGAAATCAATGCATATACGGATCGCTCCCTACTTCTTATCAATCAAAATGGGGTTTGAAACCCACTCCATCAAGGGAACGAGATAGATAAAACTGGAATTTAAAAGCTTTTCTATCTCAGCCTTAATCGCGGGTGCTTTTCTAGGATTCACTGCACACAAGTGTTGTCGAATAGGCTTCGCACCTAGGTAGGTATTGATTACATGTTCGACAATATGAGGGTCAATACTTGGTATTTCCTCGTATGACCAAGCAAATATATCACCAAACTCTTTAAACAGCTCGGTATACTATTGAATCTTAGCATGGGAACATTCTGCCCCAATATAGATATTCTTAATATTGCTAGGATCACGAGAGATATTGATAGGGATGGTAGGAGATATATTCGCCATGTTTCCATCAACCATCGGACCAGGAGAGCTCAATGGAACCACAGGACTACCAATTCTCTCACTAAGAATCTCCCTCAAGTCCTATCACTCCAAACTGTCAAGCTCAAGAAGAAAATAAGATCTATGATGTAATTCTTCCCAAGGTGGCTCAACCCCAGACATGGACTCAATAAGAGCTTCATCTTATGGAAAAACACTATCAAGGCAATCATGTGCATGAGAAGACTCAACTGCCCATGTAAGAAACACATATGGGTCCTCCTCTTCCATCCGTGAAGAGGAAGGACTAGGCTCTGTAACACATTCAAGATTCGCTTGATATTCTATCCTTGTTGTAGGAAACGGCACATCCGTTTCGATAGGATTACTTGAAGGACTCGGTGTAGGAAGGATCCAAGGATCTTCCATATGGGTAGTGTGAAAAGACACCAACCTCAATGAATACAAAGCCCCATCGAAACAAGATCCAATCATAAGAACTGGTGCAGGACAACTAAAGGTTCCCATAAGGGATGCATACATGCCAACACCCACACTCCCAGTTGTCGGCTGAGAATGATCGATAATAAGGATAGAAGCTCCAATTGATGCAGTAACACTTGGATTTTTGAATGATGTCTGATCAATCATAACAATCTTCCCATTAAATGGAAAGCATACAACTCAAAATAGAGAAGAAGCTACGGCTTGCATACTATACATCCAATTCCTACCCAGTAACAGATTGTAACCAAGGAGCGCATCAACCAGCTCGACCTCGATCGCGACGGTCTTCCCTCCCAAACGGACCTTAAGAGAAGGAAGAATTCCGTGTGGCCGAAATGACCTACCATCGAAAGTAGTCAACATGGTAGCAGATTTAGATAGCTCGGGGGAACCCAAACCCTTCCAACATGACAAAGACATCATGGAAGCAGCAGCACCTTCGTCAATCATAGTGCATTTGATGGTCATGTTAAGACATTCTACATGAATCAAGAGAGACACATAGTAAGGCAAGCGAGGTTGTAGTCCCACGGTTTCAAATTTGATGACAGAGGAAGAGTTATCATTGTTAACACCAAGAGTAGAAAGCAAATCCTTCCTTTGCGAAGGACAACTCTGAAGTACTTCAAGTGTAGAAATCGCACAAGAAGTGTGGCCCAAATCCTCGAAAATAGAATAGTTCTGGGCGGCTCGGGAATTAGGATTGTGTCCTGAATGATTTAGGAATCCCTTAGGAATGCAAGGTGCGACTTTAGGTTTATCTGTAGGGTTTTCAATACACAAAGGACTTCTGGGTGGAGCAGGTTCCTTTCCAAGGTCTGGTTGTGACAAACCATAGTCCTTCGTATGAGTCACAACCTTAGTAGCACACACCATGTTGATGCAACCATGACCACTACTGGCTTCCGACGGATCTTGATCTCCACCAAACTGACATGAGTCCTCGAGTTCATGTTTTGATTATGGGGTAAAGGATTGGTCAGCACAACTAGGCCCTGTGCTATGAACCTCGAGGCATCTTCCATACGAGGGCACAAGTGAGTGAGGTGGTCATTCTTACACAAGTTGTAAGGAAACTTAACCTTATGTTTATACTGGTTGTCTCCCCCAGCATTTCGGGCGTTCTTGTCATTAAAATTGGAATTTTTGTTCTTATTCCCACCCTTACGATTTTTTTTACCCTTTTTCTTATTCCTTCCGAGTTGCTGGTTAACCTTTTGGTCCGGCGATTGCACCGAAAGCACACTCGTTGTTTGGGTGGGTTGAGATGAATCTATGACTTGTCCTGAGGTATATTGGTTGATAGACAATTGACTCACTTATTGCACAACCAAATCCGCAGGTTTGGTACTCGTACAACCAACAATGCTATTGGCATGTGGTCCAGGTTTTACCTTAGGGTTGAAACTAGAACGCGAAGCATTAGGAATGATCCCATATAACAATACGGATTGAGCATAAATCAAATCCAATTCCTGCACCCTAAAAATGGCTTGTTCCTCGTTTTGGACTTTGGATGTAGAAACATCCTTCGCTATATAAGGCAGTAATGATTTAAGGAACCACTCGAGGAGAAACTCCGGTGGTATGAAGGCTTTAATCAATCTCTTCCATCTATGCCACTCTTGGATATGGTCTGAAATATGTGTGGGTTTGTCTTATTGAAATGTTGACAAGAGTTCTGTACCAACGTCGTAACGCACTGGTAGCTGGAAGTGATTAAGAAAATTCATAGCTAGGTCATTGAACAAAACAAATGCCCACCTAGGTAACTCTATGTACCATTTTGCTGCAGGCCCGGTGAGGGTGTATTGAAACAACCTTAAACGGATCGAATCATCGTGTAAGGAATTAGAAGAGCACCAAAGGTGAAATGTAGTAACATGTTCACTAGGATCTTCTCCTGGTTTGCCCTCAAATTTGGGAATGTTCGAGGGAAGCTTGTTAGGGACAGTTGGCCAAGCCGGGTCATGAGATACCGGATCGTTCGTTAGTCTCGACAAGTCATGTAAATTTAACGTTGCGAGGAAAGGGAGCCTAGGTTGAGCAGGTCGATGCCACACTCCCTGATAGTTTTGGTTCACATAAGACCGATTACCGTAACCACCATGGCCATGGCCATATTATCCTCCTCCCGTTTGACCTGTGTAGGGTGGCATGGAAGCACCATAATGTGGTGTACCTTGACTATGTGGAGCTATAAAGCCATAATTCAGGGAGTAAGCGGGTTATTGATACATGTACCCATAAGGTGAATAACCCTATCCATACTACGGTCCATAATATTTTCCATGAGAAGCTCCATAAGATTTCCCATAATATGTCCCATGAGAAACTCCATAAGTAGGAATATGGGGAACTCCTTGCGATAGACCATAGGACGTTCCAGAAGTAGGAATATGACCTCCTGAGACAATAGGAGGTACTTGACTTTGAGACATGACTATGCGAGTAGGTGCAGTATGAACATGACTAGTAGCAACATTCTAGCCTGAAGGACCACGTGAATGAGGGGGCGGAATAGCATTTGAAGAACTAGGAACCGAGGATGAAGGGACATGTGAAGTGATGTAAGTGGTATTCCCTATAGTCACTCATCTTGGTTCTGGTATCCAAATAAGACTACTAACACCAGGTCTAGGACGAACATGTGATGTAGCCTCCACCACTAGGATGGAGGGTGCAATGTGACTCGTGTTCCCAAATCTTTCCACATGGAAAGGAGTAGGAGTGCCCCCAGGCGTAGTGTTAGGTTCAAATTCTGACTCAGCATGCTATGTCGAATCATGTGTAGGGATACCAGACATGCCATAACTAACATAACTAGTGCTCGCAGGTTCATGATGAGTCTTGTCACTCGAAAGCCAATACCACCGACCTATGAATGAGGGATCATACACAGAGTGTGTAGGTATATCAGGTGAAGGATCATATACAGGAATAGGATCTTCTTCCCCAATCTCATGAGGTGGAGAAGATAACTCAGGAATTTCATTTTCATGATCTCCCATCATGTGTGAATCAATGTGAGAAGTAGTCCACCTGGCCTGTCTGTTTCTCTCTCCCAAAGGAGGAGGAGATGCAAAAGGTGGAAGTCATGCTAAACGATGAGAACGGCGAAGCACCGCACCTGAATCCACAATGACTCAAAAAATGGAAAAGACTCTTCTAATAATGCAAACCCTAAGCAAGCTAGCGTGCACAGAGCATACACCTATATAATCTAAACCCAATCACAAGCAAACAAGGGTAAGATATGTGAGCTCCCGAATGAAGCAGGTATGTCTCACCTAGGAGAGGCTTGAGACTCTCATACACAAAAAGCGAAGGTTCGTAACCAATTATTGTGGCCCTCAGCTTCAACACATATAGCGACTATGTTGTCTGATCCCAACCTGGCCGAGACACCTGCAAAATAACCTCTATGAATTACCCCCTCGATAACCTAGGTAAGGCAAATAAGGTCACCTCAATATAATCAATGCTCAGGCGGACAGTTGCAGGCGGGATTGACTGTATGGGCAGGGTAGAAAAACCTAAAACTCTCGAAAGAACCCCTAGATAGGAATACAATCCTGGAAATATATCCGATGCTACTCAGTTATGACCACGGGTCATCCCAATCATTAACACCTCACACTGCCTCATTCTTAACTCCCTTGTAAGAGGAGGATCCAAAGAGACACTAATTATACCAAGGAATTTCACACTCTCACCTGGACAGACACATACATGTTTTGTTTAGTGGTCTTGGAGAATTTACTCGCAATGAACTATTCCAAGACCCTAAAACCTAATCTTGTTGGTGTACTCTATAAAATAAAATAGTGTAATCCATTTTAATTAAGCATTGATTTTACTTGGCTTATTACTCAAAAAGGTAGATGATTATGCAACCAATGGTGTTATGACGCAACATGAAGTAAAATGCACACCTAACAATCAATGCAAATACATTGTGTCGAATGAAAAACAGGGCATGCAAAATTTTCTTCAAATGACAAATGCAATCATTCCTATATGAAAGCCTCACTAATACTTCTCTAAGCAAACCTAGTGCAAGTACCATGCAAAATGCAAAGTGCAATGATGCATAATGATGCAAAGAAGCAAATATTTTTGGATTTTTTGAATAAAAATGAGACAATAATAAAAAAACTAATGACTCTACCACCCCCAGACTCTGCAAGCACTATCAAACAACACCCACTCAAAGCACTAAGGAAAATAGACCTAATGCACTAATACCAAAACAAAAAATCGAAAATGCAATGACAAGAACATTCTTAAAAAAAAAAATACCCTAAAAGGCGTCTTTGGTCAGAAACAGAGGTGTATACAAACTCTAGAAGCATCTAAGGAGACTCGGCAATCATCAAAACTCACCCAGCAACACTCAATATTCCTCTAAAAGGAAAAAATCTAGGCATACGCGACTGTGTACAGAAAACCCACGTATATACACGGATATCTCAGTCAAAATTGTGTGTATACGCGACTGTGAGGCAAAAAATCGCGTACAGGAAGAAAAAGAGATAAAAATGAAGGAAAACAGATAAGCTGAGACAAAATTGTCTCCTATCAGACACCAACAGGAAAATGAAATAAAGAAATCAGAGCAATTCAAGAACATTGAATGCCGATAAAAACCCCCAAAGGAAAAATGACTAGGACCTCCCCAACGGAGTTGCCAATTCTGTTACGGAGAGAAATTCCTATGGCTTGGGGTACCACAACAGACAGATTAACTCCAGAAATCAATCCTTCCCTATATGCAAGAGAAACCAAACATCTAACACTAAAGGATCTCGATTCGTACCTTATTCCGGACGGTTGATGTAGATCCCCGTTGAGCTTTTCCACTCTTGCTTGTATTAGCAATTTGCTTCCTCAACATTCAGAAAACAAGACAAGCATGCTATATATAATTGTGTTAGACCTACTCTAGCATATATAATCAATAACATATAAGCATTTACAAGCATCCATGGATCAAATGCTGATTTAAATACACATTATTTTACAGGAAAAGATATTTCTATTGATATAAAATAGAGATTAAAATAGTGACAACCTCTGTCGGCATGTCTGCGAATCAGAGAAACTGAGTCCCCCACTTGGGCCTCCACCACTTCAATCCTCCATCTCTCGATAGAAATCTCACAAGAAAAAGGCAATCTTGGGAAGAACACAAAGTGCTCCAAGGGACAAAGGGATGCAGACTCAAGTATAAGCTCTGGCAACAATGGACTATAGTTTTCTTGCTCTTCAATTCCTCTCCCTTCAATATATCCAAAGGGATCCTTATATAGCTCTTCAATGGGGTTATGGAAGGTTGAATCCGAGTAATCTCAAGGAATATGGAAGGCCAAGAGACAAGTGACTCGAATCCACATCAAGGAAAACTCCAAAATCATTTGGCCATTTGCACTCTTGATGTATGCGGGTTTAAGGGTCAAATTCGTGTATATGCGTGAGAAAGGGATTAAAAGTCACATGTGGAAATTATTGCATGTTTTTAGGGATGATATTGGAAACATCAAAGGTACAAAAATGATCCATGGGGTCTAAAGAGTCTGCAGAGGGACAGGGAAGGCCATAAAAGTGTGATCCACCATGTGTGGTAAAATCAGCTGTAACAGCACCTATATGTGGATGAATCCCCGAAAACACCTTTAGCAGAAGAGATAATAAAGAATGATAACTGAGATGGACCACCTAATAGAGGATGAATTCCATGACATTTATGATAAACACATAACAAATATGATTTATGATGAAAGGAGTGCTTAATAGAGAACAAATTCCTTGCATACAACTAGAAAGATATTAGCAGAACTTCACACATACATGGCAATGGATCATACATGAAGACTTGGACTAAACATTGAACACTGTGATGAATCTTAGACACTCAGAACATACTTCTGCATTAATTAATTCCAAGAAAATATCAAAGCTATAAAAACAAGCATAGAGGCTTTCAAAATGAATGTCAAACCCCCTTTTCTCCTATATCGAGGCTATATTTATAGCTTAATTTTCTCCTGAGATGAATATCAAAAAAGAGTGCCAAAATTAGATACATCATGGGAATCAAATCCAAACATACAAAATCCTAAAAAATTCTGAGGTGGCGAATTTTCCATGATCACATAACAAATAGGTAAACCACGTTTTGATATGCGTGACTGATCAAAATGGAAAACCTTTCCATCTAGGGGTCTCAGGATCGCCTGATGAAAACTATTGTTTAGAGCATCGTCAATGGACTTTTGCTGCAGAGGTGGAGGAGTGGTTTTGGTATCTGACTAGAGGATCGTCCACCCCTTTCTTCCTTGACTGTGTAACCGTTGGTTGGAAAACCACTATCTGCATTGTATCCTATTCCATATTCCGCTGAGCCTCAAATTTTTTATTCACCTATGCATATTTAATCCACGGGTCCATCACCATCCGTTGATCTATATCAGGGCTTGATCTGAGCTGTCAGAACATATGGCCTTGTAAGCCCCTTTTCACATTTTTCTTTCTGCAAGCTCCTTTCTGCTCAATTATGGATTTTAGTTGTGGGTTTGCCAATTCTTGCATCTGCATGTCCTCCTTTTTTCCTTCGCCTTTTCCTTTCCGCAAAATTGCGGCTTTCGGATTGCGAGTTTTCCAATTCTCCTATACGGACTTCTGCCTTTTTTCCTCCACCTTTTCCTTTCTGCAAAATTACGGCTTTTCCAATTCTTGTATCCGGACTTCCACCTTTTCCTGTCCATAAAATTGCGGCTTTCGGATTTCCAGTTCTCCAACTTTCACAATCAAACTTATGCCTTTTTTCTTCCTCCTTTTCCTTTCCTCAAAATTGCAGCTTTCGAATTGCGCGTTTTCCAGTTCTCACATCCGAACTTCCTTCTTTTTGCTCCTGCAAATTCCCTTCTTCCATTTTCTATACCATTGATTTCTTTGCGGGTTCATCCATAGCCGTCGATCTGAGGTTAAACATGGATTTCATCTTATATTGGCAGATCAATTCTCTTCCTTTCACCTTTCTCTTGCAGGATTTCTTCTGAACATCAGCTCTCTTTGCGGCTCAGATCTCTACTATTGATCTCCTCTAGCTCAACCCAATTCTGTTGATTTCTAAATATTATTTCCTCATGCATGTTGGATTAGCGGAATCATCTATGTTCGTCGATCTCCTCGATGGAAGCTCTGCTCCATCTATTCTCGTCAAGACTTAACACTGAAGTAGATTTTTCCTACAAGGCTCATTTCCAAGGTCGTGCATAAGGATTTTTGACCATTCTGATATTTCAGACTTAGGAATGAGCCTTCTAAACAACTTGAAACCCTTTCTACACACCTCTATGCCTTAATATATGGATTTTTCAGACCTCACCTTACATTTAGTCTGGTATGACCCCCTTTCTAACCATTTAGCCCAAACATGGTGCTAACAGCTGGCTCCAATTGGGGATAAATTCCTCCATGTGAAGTAGCAAAGAATAGTAGACCAAGTTCCCGATCCATTGGGCTAGCTCCAAGCTTTCCTGACAACCTCAGCCTGTTCTAAAGACTGAACACAACTGTAGACTGCAACTTGAAACTTGAAACTAAAACTGAACTGATACTAAAATCAATCTGAAAAAATGCTAAGAGAAATGGTTTCCATGTCAAGCTTATTCACACCTAGCTACCCTACTTTCTAAGCACCAATTCCCAATCAAGTAAACTCTGAATTCCAATGAATCCAACCAAGCAATTGATCTAATGATTGGGATTCTTCATCATGCTTGATCCAAATCAGAAAGGAAGAACTTAATGGAAAAATGTTATGATAGAAGACCTGATCTTTACTGCACACACATAACCCACCATTCCCAGTGCAAAGACTCTCAATATATTCAACTATTGGATCATGACAACCTTCAAAATTTTCTATCATTCGTTTGCCATGACAAGGCTGATCCAACTATAACTTCTCTAGCAACCTTTCAAATTGTTCTTCAGGAAAACCATGCAAGGAATGGTCATGACAATTTGCAAATGAGACATCAACTTCTTCATCCAAAATCTCAGAATTTAAAACTTGATTCCTTCCAAGTGTTTCAAAGGACATATCATTGTGTTCTTCAATAGAATCAAGAAAAATAATTTCTGAATTTGAAAAACATAAAGAAACATCCCATTTGGAATCCTCCTCTTCTTCTTTGTGATTTAACCCTTCATGGTAAACTGTTGGTTTTTTCATAGGATGGGATTGATTCCATGATTTCTTATCCTTTTCATCCTCCAAAAACTAAGAGGGATTTACATTCTATTGTAAATATTCAGGTGAAATTTGAGTTTGATAAGCATAAAAAGGTCTCTCTTCAACCCTTAATCCAAGGTCTCATTGGACATGGGAAGCCTCTTCTTGTAACCAAATTTTAGAAGTTGAATAATATGAGGAAAAGTCTGTTTGACATTCCCAACTTCCTTCTTGGTCACATAAAAATTGAAAAGAATGTTGCAAACTATTATTAGCTTCAGGGAAAGAAATGTAACTGGTTGAATCATATTTTTGTCTTATGTCAATTTAAATAAAGGAAGACATTACCAACTGCTGGGAATTTTCTTGAATATCATGGCAACTGGTTTGTCTTTCTTTTTGTTGAAATGAGTATTCATGTAAAATTTCTAAAATCTCTTCATCCATAAATTGATAATCACCGTAAATGTCTTTCAAATTTTCAATGAAACCTTTATCATGCATGTAACAATCTTGAACTAGAAGCAAAGAATGATATTGATCTTTAAAATTTTCATGAAATATTGTATGAAAATATCTAAGGGAATATAAACTCTCTGATGGAAATCCCTCATACCATGACCTTGCATCTCCTTCTAAACTAAACGTGACCATTTTTATTAAATAATCCTCATGCAATTCAACTCCCAACTTATATATATGCTTATGAAATCTAACCAAATGAAGGGCAACATCATCACACTTTTGATTTTTGAATCTTGGAATATATGTTTGCCAAACTATAATAGGTATTCGATTTGGAAAACCAGGAATGTGAGCATGATTCATAGGAGCATACCTTACAACTATAGAACTCATCTTGATAATGAAGAAACTAAATTAGCTCTTCAAACTTTGCAACCTTTTGATAGTGGAGTTGCCATAAAATATTCTGAAAACTAGATTTGTTGAAGATGGAGTTGCTAGGTGAAAGATGTACAACCTTCTTGATGTTTGACCATTGTTCACTATTAATAATCAACTTTGAAACTCTATCGTTCATACATAGGGAAGATTTAAACCCTTGTTCCCCAGTGTGGTCACCAGTATTCCGAGTGGAGTCACCTTCCAAAATATTTGAGTGGAGTACCCAGAGCATATAGAACCAACATGTGTCTATGACCGGCTTCTCAACTAGGTCGTAGAACTAGGGCAATGCCATTTCCTCGAGGAGATAATAGCAATTAGTCCTCAGCAGCATCGCCAAAATGTTATCACCCGGTCATTTTACTATGGTTGTGGTAGGAAATCACTGGGGTAACCATTTCAAACCAACATTTAGGCGGTATTCTAGCCTATACAGCAAGAGAGGGCTCTCTCAGTGTCACAATAACATTCACATACACATGTGTCTCGTAACAAGCATTCAAAAGGCTATATTTCCAATGAGAACTAGGACAATGCCATTTCCCCGAGGAGATAATAACAATTAGTCCTCGCCAACGGTGCCAAGATGTTATCACCTAGTAATTTTCCTATGGTTGTTGTAGGAAATCACTGGGGTAACAATTTCAAACCAACCTTTAGGCTGTGTTCTAGCCTATATAGCCAGAGAGGGCTCTCTCAGTGTCACAAGACCAATCACATACACATGCATGTCACAGCAAGCATTCAGAAGGCCAGATTTTTTATGAGAACATATTGTTTGTATTTTAAAGTGTGTAAGACAAACAAATAGAAAACACCATTGGGAAATGGAGTCTAAGCTTGAAACATTCAAGGGGATTACAACAATAATGATAGGTGATTATCCTTCACAATCTCAGGCAACGTGAGAATTAACATTCAGTCAAATAAATTTAAAAGATGGAAGGGAAAAGTGAGAAGAATCCCAGTGAATCAAGAGGCACCTATTTGTGGATGAATCTACTAAAACACCTTTATCAAAGAGACAATAAATACTGATAACTGAGATGGAGAACCTAAGAAAGGATGAATTCCATGACATTTATCATAAACACATAAAAAATACTATTTCTAATGAAAGGAGTGCTTAACAAAGAACAAATTCCTTGCATACAACTAGAAATGTATTAGCATAATTTCACACATACATGGAAATCGAGCATACAGGAAAACATAGACTGAACATCGAACACTGTGATGAATCTCAGACACTCAAAACATACTTCTACATTAATTACTTCCAAGAAAATCTTTGATCTATAATACCAAGAATAGAGGCTTCCAAAATGAATGTTGAGCCCCCTTTTCTCCTCCATCGATGTTATATTTATAGTTCAATTTTCTCTCGAGACGCATCTCGAAACAGAGCACCAAAATTTTCTACACCATGGGAATCAAACTTGAACGTACAAAATCCTACCAAATTGTGGGGTGGCATATTTTCCATGATCACAAAACAAATCAGGAAAGCTCTCTCTGATACACGTGACTGGTTAAAATAGAAAACCTTGACATCTGGGGGTCTCGCACTCACTTGATGAAAAAGACTGTTTAGAGCATCTTCGACAGCCTTATTCTATAGAGGTGGAGGAGTAGTTCTAGTATCTGAGTAGAGGATCCTCCACCCCTTTCTTCCTTGACTGTGTAATGGCTGGTCGGAAAACCACTATCTGCTTTGCAACCTCTTCCATATTTCACTGAGCCTCAAAGTCTTCATTCACTTATGCATCTTTAATCCATGGTACCATCAAAATCCATTGATATAAATCGTTCCTTTATATGAGCCGTCATAACATATGGCCCCACAAGCTCCTTTCCTCCTTTTCCTTTTGGCAAGCTCCTTTCCACACAATTGCCGATTTCGAATTGGGGGTTTGCTAATTCTCGTATCCGAATGTCCACCTTTTTTCCTTCGCCTTTTCCTATATGCAAAATTACGGCTTTTAGATTGTGGGTTTAACAATTATCGTATCCGAACTTCCACCTTTTTTCTTCCGCCTTTTCCTTTCTGCAAAATTGTGGCTTCTGGATTGCGGGTTTTCCAATTCTCGTATCTGAAATTCCTCCTTTTCCTTTCTGCAAAATTGCGGCTTTCGGATTGTGGGTTTTCCAAATTTCACAACCAAACTTCTGCCTTTTGCTTTTGCATTTTTCTTTCCACAAAATTGCCCCTTTCGGATTGGTTTTCCAATTCTCGCATCCAAACTTCCTCCTTTTCACTCCCACAAATTTCCTTCCTCCATTTCTTGGACCATTGATTTCTTTGGGTGTTCATCGCTATCCGTTGATCAGAGGTCAAACGTGGATATCATCTTATCTTGGCATATCTATTCTCTCCCTTTCACCTTTCTCTTATGGGATTTATTCTGGAGCATCAACTCTCTTTGCAGCTCAGATCTCCACCATTGAACTCTGCTAGCTCGGCCCAATTCTGTTGATTTCCAAATCTTATTTCCTCATGCATGTTGGATCAACGAAATTATCTATGGCCGTCAATCTCCATCGTTGCAGCTCTACTGCATTTATTCTTGTCGGGACTTAACACTGAAGCGGGGATTTTCCTACAAGGCTCATTTCCAAGGTTGCACTTAAGGATTTTTTACCATTATGATACTTCATAATTAGGAACAAGCCTTCTAAAGAACTTCAAACCCTTTATGTACACCTCTAGGTCATCAGATATCGATTTTTAGATCTCACCTTACATTTACTCTGGTTTGACCCCTTTCTGGCCATTTATCCCAGACATGGTGTTGACAATTTTCATTAGAGGAAATTTCAACTCAAAATGGGCCTCCTAAAAAAATTAATAAAATAATAGTTAAAATAATAAAATAATATTTATTAATTTTGGAGGAAGAAAAGAAAAAACTACTTTTTTGTTTGTATTTTCGACATATCTCCCTATGTTTTTACTCAAAATTTTTATCGGGAGAGCTCGTTGGATGCGGAATTAAATTCCTCATCCAACGAGTACCTACTCGGCATACTTTTGATGGACCCCGCTACCCAAAAAACAAGAAATACCTAGAAAAACGTGATGATGATGTCATCATCACGTTTTTCCAGGTATTTCTTGTTTTTTGGGTAGCGGGGTCTGTCAAAAGTATGCCGAGTGGGTACTCATTGGATGAGGAATTTAATTCTGCATCCACCGAGCTCTCCCTATCAAAATTTTGAGTAAAAACACGAGGAGATACGTCGAAAGTACAAACAAAAAAATAGTTTTTTTTATGATACCTATCCCCAAATTTATATTAAAAAGGTGTTTAAGACCTATAAGATATTTCAAATTTTAAGCAATTTCATTGGCTAACACATGATTACATGGAATTTGAATTAGAGTTCAAAGGCCCATTTTGAGTAGAAATTTCCTCTGATGCTCCAATTGGGGATGTTATCCTCCCTCCGATGTAGAAAAGAACAATAGACCAAGTGCCTGATCCATTGGGATGGCCCCAAGATTTCCTGAAAACCTCGAACTATTCTGAAGACTGAACACAATTGTAGATTGCAACTTTAAACTTGAAAATAAAATTGAACTAATACTGAAATAACACTGCAAAATTTCTAAGAGAAATGCTCACCACATCGAGCTTATTCACACCTACCTACTCTAATTTCTAAGCACCAATTCCCAATAAAGTAAACTATGACTTCCAATGAATCCAACCAAGCAATTGATCTAATTATTGAGCTTCTTCATCATGTTTGATCCAAATCAGTAAGGAAGAACTTAATGGAAAAATGTTAAGATAGAAGACCTGATCTTTACTGCACACACATAATCCACCATTCCCACTGCAAATATTCTCCATATATTCACCTACTAGATCATGACAACCTTCAAATTTTTCTATCATTCGTTTTCCACGACAAGGCTGGTCCAACTGCAACTTCTCTAGCACCCTGTCAAACTGTTCTTCATGAAAACCATGCAAGGAATGCTCATGCCAATTTGCAAATGAGACATGAACTTCTTCATCCAAAATATTATAATTTAAAACTTGATTCCTTCCTAGTGTTTCAAAGGAAATATCATTGTGTTCTTCAATAGAATCAAGCGAAATAATTTCTAAATTTGAAAATCATAAAGAAACATCCCATTTGGAATCCTCCTCTTATTCTTTGTGATTTAACCCCTCATGGTAAACTGCTGGTTTTTTCATAGGCTTGGATTGATTGCATGATATCTCTGAGCCAAATAATTATTCGCTCACACATTAAATAATTAGGTTAACTAAGTTAGGTTATGAAATGAGGTGTCTCGTAATTCTTCATTGTCTCTTCGATAACGCTTTAACTTGGCTTCTAATTTCTCTATTTGTAGTCGCAAACCAGATTCCATGATCTCTGATTTCTTCCACACTAGATGATGATGGTCTTCGATTTTTTTCGATTTTGTTTTCCTTTGACTTCCCCACCTATGTTCAATCTCACTTGCTTTTTAGTATCAATTATTATGCACATTTTTGATCTTTTATTTCCCTTAAGTTTTGTAAACTGTGAGTAGATTGGGTGGTTGGGAGGAATGAGTGTTATATTCCCCACTCAAGTTCAAATCTCACTTGGTCTTCTTTTTTTCTTTCCCTTTTTTTTTCCCTCGTTCTTTTAGTTTTTATTTTTTGTTTTTACCTTTTTTCACTTTTTTTCAACTCTTTTTTTTTGGGGAGTTACTTTTACCCTTTTTTAATTTTTTTTAATTTTTAAGGACAAAGTCCTATTTTTTTGGGAAACCTAAATTTACACAAGGTGTAATTGAATGTGAAACCCAAAAATTCAGGGAAACCCTGTGTTCGGGTGCACATGGTACTCCCAAAAGACCAAACACCTTGAGCAACTGCTTCACACAAACAGATCACAGATCAACACACCGATGTTTGTCACATGGTTAAAACCCTCGAGAGGGAAACAGTACATGGCCCCAGCCAAATAGCTACTTGGAGAAATTTATTATGCAAAAGAAAGAAAGTTACATGAGCTTCTCATAATCGATCAACTAGCCAATGACCCTCTATGCTCTTTAAATAGAGATCATAGACCAATCAGGTGTAAAACCACGGATCAATGGTAGGTATTATCTAAGAGAAGTTGAACCATCGGATCACTCTATGTCTAGAACATATCGTGACCGTCGGATTAGAATATTTACAAATGCATACTAATGCATACTAAAGAAACACACTTTTATCTAACGGATATATTACACAAGTTTATCTTAACTAACTCCTAAGTGTTTAAATATCCTAACATCCCCCCTTAAGAACAACTTGGGATAGAATTGAAATATTTACAAAAGGACAGTATTAGGAGAAGGAAGGAGGCATTAGAGCCTATCCCCCCTTAAGGACACATTCCTAAACTCCTAACATAGACCAAAGTTTAGAAAACTTCACTTATGTAAGAGACTTGGTGAAGATGTCTGCAACTTGATCATCTATAGGGCAATAGAAAAATTCAATAACACTATCATGAACAAAATTTCTAATGAAGTGCATGTGTAGCTCATTGTGTTTGCTGCGCTGATGTAGAACTAGATATTTGGCAAGCTTGATGGCACTTTGATTGTCGCACCAAAGTGAAGTAGGCTGCTGCTGCTCGAATCCAAACTCTAAAAGGATCTGTCGAAGCCATAAAGCTTCTTAACTGGCATTAACTGCGGCTCAATATTCTGCTTCTGCTGAAGAAAGAGCAAGAGCTTGTTGTTTCTTACAAGCCCAAGTGACAGGTCCAGATCCTAGACTGAAAACATATCCTGCAGTAGAATTTCGATCATCAGGATCATCGGACCAATCTGAATCAGTGAAACCAACCAACAAAGGTTTCCCCCCTGTACTGTAATGAATCCCAAACTAAATTGTACCTCGAATATATCGAAGTATTCTTTTTGCTGCTTTCCAGTGACTTTCATGATGAGTTTGCATATAATGGGCAACACGACCAACAGCAAATGAAAGGTCAGGGTGGGAATGAGTCAAGTATAAAAGACTACCAACAAGCTGACGATACAAGGTGGCATTTACTTCAGGGAAAGTACAAGTGGCAGAAAGTTTGACTCCAGACTGGAAGGGAGAAGGGTTTGGTTTACAATATTCCATGTGGAAGTAACGAAGAAGGTCACAAGCATACTTAGAGTAGGAAAAAAATATTCCTTCTTTGGTTTGCAAGACTTGGAGACCAAGAAAATAATGCAAATGTCCTAAGTCTGACATTTCAAAATTTTTCTTAAGACTGGATTTCACATGGGTTATAAGTTTAGGGTCACTACCAGTAAGGATAAGATCATCAACATAAAGAACAAGTATGATGAGATGGTTTCCTACTTTCTTGGTATAGACATTGGGGTCAGAATGGCATCTAAAAAAACCAGTGTCAAGGAGAAAGCTATCCATTTTGGCATACCAAGCTCTAGGAGCTTGCTTAAGGCCATATAAGGATTTCTTAAGGATACAAACAAGGCTAGAGTTATTCTGAACATATCCAGGAGGTTGTTCCATGTAAATTTCCTCATGTAAATCACCATGTAAGAAGGCAAACTTGACATCCATTTGATGGACTTCCCAGTTATGTAAGGATGGAAGGGAAAGAACAAGGCGAATGGAGTTCATTTTTGCTACAGGGGCAAAGGTTTCATTGTAGTCAATCCCTTCAACTTGGAAAAAAACATTTGGCAACTAACCTTGCCTTAAGTCTTTCAACACTTCCATCTGATGCATACTTAGTTTTGTAGACCCATTTACATCTGACAAGTTTTCTTCCTTTTGGAAGAGGAACAAGATCCCAAGTATCGTTTGCCATTACGGAACGATATTCTTCATCCATAGTTGCATCCCAATCTGGATTTCCTGAAGCTTTTGCAAAAGTTTTTGGATAATGATTCTTGAAAACTTGAGCCAAAAGGGAAGATGCTCACTGAAACTGAGAACGTGTTCAACATTGATCTCTAGGATCACCGGCAAGATCACCAGTTGCTTCACATGTTGAATGAACCCATCGAGGAGGCATTGGTGCTGGTGCAATTGGAGGAACATGAGTAGGCGGAGGTGGATTTTCATCTTCACTGTCATCATTAGAAACTAGAGTTGGAAACCTATTAAGGAAGTTGGAAGAAGAAGAAGAAGAAGGCACAATTGTCGAATCAGGATCGCAGGCCAAATATGGCACACCCGCAAAGTTAGGCTCGCAGGCCAAGAGATTTTCATCAAATTTAACATCTCTTATAATGATTATATCATGTGAATGGGGCTGAAGAAGTCTATAACCTTTTACATCTTCTTAATATCCAACAAATATGCACTTTTCACTTTTAGCCTGCAATGCTTTCCGTTTTTCATCCGAAATGTGAGCCCATGCTTCACAACCAAACACACGAAAGTGACTTACATTTGGTTTAATTTTACTCCATGCTTCTTTCGGTGTCTAAAACTTTAGTGGGTGTGCAATTAACTATGTAATTTGAACAATTTATGGCATCAGCCCAATATTGAAGACTTAGTCCCTTCGATTGGATCATATAATTAGCCATTTCTTTTAAAGTGCAGTTCTTTCGTTCAACTACACCATTTTGTTGTGGTGTATATGGAACAGTGTGTTATTGTTGTATTCCTTGTTCAGTGCAGAAAGTAGTGAACTTATTGTTAACATATTCTCCTCCATTGTCAGATCTTAACTTAATAATTTGATGACCAGATTGTTTTTCAACAAGGGCCTTATAGGCCAAGAACATGTTAAATACTTCACTCTTAAGTTTTAGGAAGTAAACCCAAGTGCGTCTAGAGTAGTCATCAATGAAAGTTAAGAAATATTTGAAACAAAAAAATGATGCAGATGGAAGAGGACCACACAAGTCACTATGCACAAGCTCCAAAGGAACCGAGGCACGCCAAGAGGCACGTTTGACAAAACTGTCCCGATGATGTTTTTCGAGTACACAACCAGAACAAACACCATCCTTGAAAGATATCATCATAATACCAGTCACCATAGTGTATTTACATAGTTGTTGCAATGAGCGATAATTTAAGTGACCAAATCGGTCATGCCACAGTTTGCTCAAGTTAACACTATGAGCAACAAAAACTGAAGGAAAAGGTGATGACCCAAAGTTGTTAAATTTGTACAACCTGGTAATATTATCAACATTTCTAGTAGCAAGGACATTTTGAGAATTTTTAAAATCCTTGATTACAACTTGGTGAGGTGTAAACGTCACCGTTTTACCTTCACCTGAATGAGTAATTTGATAGACTGATAACAAATTGCAGGAAATTTTTGGAACACATAGTACATCACTGAAATGACCATTTTCTACTGGAACTGTTCCAGATCCTACAACACTTAGAGATCTATCATCACCAACAAATATTTGCTTGGTGTTACATTCATGCATAGTAGAAAAGATGGCTTGATCCTTAGCCATATGATAAGATGCTCTAGAATCAATGAGCCATTCATTTGAAGTAGAAGAAGAAGATGCAGTATAAGAGTAACCAGAAGCACAAAGTGCATGTCCATGAGAGTTAGATTCTTAAGACGAATCTAGGCTGATGTGGTGCTTCTTCATTGCTGGTTCTGAGGATGTCATCTTCTTGAAACACTTAGATTCATCATGATTATCTTTCCCACAAAAATTGCAATGACGCTCAGTCTTCTTTCCTTTTGGCTTGGATCCTTTGTCATGTTTTAAAGAAAGAGTTGACTGAGAGGGTTTCGGACCCTTGTTGTTTGGCTTATTATTGCAAGAATTTTGTTTCTTGGGAGGCTTGGATTTTTCTTTCTATTGGGACAATAAGGCTTTCCCAGATGTATCTGCATTGTTAATTATTCCAAGATGAATGAGCTTATATTGCTCTTTAATTAAAGAATCACAAAAGGATTCAAGACTAGGCTTTTGATAGCTAGTTGCAGTCAATGATTCTTTCATGAAGTAGAATGTAGATACAAAAACAGAATATGTAGGTCCAAGTTTGGAAAGAATATGATAAATACATTGTTTGTCTTCTTTCTTAATCTTGCATTCTGCACATAAGAGTCTAAGAGTTTTATACTTAAATAAATAGTCTTGAATGCATGAAAAATCATTTGGATTCAAGGAAAGCAACTCATTCTCAAGTTGATGACCCTGAATTTCATTGTGTTTACCAAACACAGATTCCAACTTTTTCCAAACTTTATCAGGTTCATCAATTCCAGATATGTGGAATCGCAAATCAGTAGATATTGACATCCCAATCAATCCACGAGCTTCATCACATCTATTTTCTCATTTAATTTTCTTATCATCATCATTGCATTTTGTTTCTTTCCCTGAGGTTATCCTGAAAAGTACCTTACTTCGTGTAACATCCTCCATACGAGATTTCCATGAGAAATAGTTAGAACCTAGACATATAATATCACAAGGGTTGGCCATACTGTAAAATAATTGCTAAAAAAAAATAGAAACTAACTGTCTGGTTACAAAGAGCTCGAAAAAATATGCGGTTTAAAAAAAACAGCACTAAAAACTGATTTTGGATGATGAAGTTATGCTTGATAAAAGAAAATGTTGAAGATGTCCCCAATAGTGACATGGCAAATATTAACTCGACCAACTAAAAAAAAGAACCCCTCTCTTCCCAAGATCAACCTTTGACAATCACTTTACAATAAAGTTGCTTAGAAGTGAATCATTTTTGTAGAATAAGTGAGGTTCACTTTTACAATAATGTTACTTTTAAATAGTGCGGCAATAAATTAAAAGATTTAAGTGACTCACTTTTGATTTTATTTTATTTATGTGAGATGCACTTTTATAATAAAGTAACTTGAAAATAGAAATTGCATGCACTAAAAAATAGCTTAATTAGACTTGAACTCAAGACCGATTAAGGAATAAAGCAACTTTGAACCAAGTGAGCTAAGTATAAAAGGTACATAAAAGAATGGAAGGAGGAAGGGTTTTTTTTTTTTTTTTTTACTCTTCTCTCTCGTTCTCCGTGCTTGCCTTTTTTTTTTTCTGCAAATCACAAAAAAATGAAAAACAAAAACAAAAAAACTTTTTCCACACAATGGGGTTAGATCTTGGTTAGCTTACCCAGAAAGTTTACGTTTTCAAGTTTTCTCATTGTTTCTAATTTGTTGTGATCACACAAGGTGCACATCAAAGAGTATACATAGCTGAGAAGACAAGAAAAAAACTTTTCCTTACTATTTCTGATTCGTCATGATCACACAAGGTGCATGGAAAAGAGAATACACAGTCAAGGAAGGCAATAGTTCGAGACTAAAACAAAAAAGATCTAATAACAAAACTGATAAGATATAAGAGATTTTTTTTAAAAAAATCCTTCACTGTAACATTATACCTTCAGATTTGTCGAAATAGGTGTTTCTGGAACAAACGGAAATGGGTTTCGGTGAAACAAAAACTATTTCTCAATGGAAATGATGCTTTGGACACAATGGAATAGTTTTCACAGGACAAAAATGCACAGAAAATCTAGAACCAGAAACCCTTTCAAAGTTTCGGCAACACTGGTTCCAGATCTAGATCAAAACCGAAAGAAGCTCTTCATAAAAGATATGATACCATATTTGGGTACACATGGTACTCCCAAAATACCGAACACCTTGAGCAACCGATTCACACAAATAGATCACAGATTAACACACTGATGTTTGTCACGTGGTTAAAACCCTCGAGAGGGAAATAGTCCATAGCCCCAGCCAAATAGCTACTTGGAACAATTTATTATGCAAAAGAAAGAAAGTTACATGAGCTTTTCATAATAGATCAACTAGCCAAGGACCCTCTATGCTCTTTAAATAGAGATCATATACCAATCGGGTGTTAAGCCACGGATCAATGGTAGGTATGATCTAAGAGAAGTTGAACCATCGGATCACTCTATGTCTATAACATATCATGACCGTCGGATTAGAATATTTACAAATGCATACTAATGCATACTAAAGAAAAACACTTTTATCTAACAGATATATTACACAAGTTGATCTTAACTAACTCCTAAGTGTCTAAATATCCTAACACCCTGGGTGATGGTTAAAGACCAAAAATATGGCCAAAGGCTAAGATCTAGCCAATGAGGCTCGGATACCAAATGAGCCGAATAATTATTCGCTCACACAATGCATTCACCAAAATACTTGGTAAATCAGATAAGCCATAAGGCAAGTATATATTAATGTTAAGATAAGAGATGATATGTTACAATGGTGGCCCTGCCTTAAATATGGCTTAGGCATTTGAAATGAGGATACACCTCATTTCATAACCTAACTTAGTTAACCTAATTATTTAATGATTATCTTATTTTATGTTTGTTACAATCTCATCCTTTTCATCCTCCACAAACAAAGAGGGATTTACATGCTCTTGTAAATACTCAGGTGAAATTTTAGTTTGATAAGCATACAAAGGTCTCTCTTCAACCCTTAATCCAAGGTCTGATTGTACATGGGAAACCTCTTCTTGTAACCAAATTTCAGAAGTTGAATAATATGAAGAAAGATATGATTGACATTTCCAACTTCCTTCTCGGTCACACAAATATTGATAAGAATGCTGCAAACTATTATTAGCTTTAAGGAAAGAGATGTACCTGGATGAATCAGAGTTTTGGCTTATGTCAATTACAGTCAAGGAAGACATTACCAACTGCTGGAAATTTTATTGCATATCATGGAAACTGGTTTGTCTTTCTTTTTTTGAAATGAGTATTAATGTAAAATTTCTAAAATCTCTTCATCCATAAACCGATTATCGCCATACATGTCTTTCAAGTTTTCAATGAAACCTTTATCATGCATGCAATAATCTTCAACTAAAAACAAAGAAGGATATTGATCTTTAAAATGTTCATGAAATACTGTATGAAATTCTGTAAGGGAATATAAACTCTCTGATGGAAATCCCTCATACCATGACCTTATATCTCTTTCTAAACTAACCATGAACATTTTCATTAAAGAATCCTCATGCAATTCAACTCCTAGCTTATATATACTTATGAAATATAACCAAATGAAGGGCAACATTATCATCCTTTTGATCTTTGAATCTTAGAATATATGTTTGGAAATCTATATTAGGTATTCGATTTGGAAAACCAAGAATGTGAGCACGATTCATAGGAGCATACCTTACAGTTATAGAACTCATCTTGATAATGAAGAAATTGAATCATCTCTTCAAACATTGCAACCTTTTGACAATGGAGTCGCCATAGAATATTTTGAAAACTAGATTCATTGAAGATGGAGTCGCCAAGTGAAAGATACATAAACTCCTTGATGTTTGACCATTTTTCACCATTAATAATCAACTCCAAAACTATGCCATTCATACCCAAGAAAAATAAACCCTCGTTCCCTAGTGTGGTCACCAACATTCCAAGTCGAGTCACCTTCAAAAATATTTGAGTGGAGTCGCCTTCAAAATGATTTGAGTGGATTCTCCATAGCATATAAAACCAACATGTTTCTATGACCGACTTCTCAACTAGGTCGTAGAACTAGGACAATGTCATTTCCCTGAGGAGATAATAGCAATTAGTCCCCAACAACAGTGCCAGGATGTTATCACCCATTAATTTTCCTATGGTTGTGGGAGTAAATCACTAAGGTAACCATTTCAAACCAACCTTTAGGTTGTATTCTAGCCTATATAGCTAGAGAGGGCTCTCTCAGTGTCAGAAGACCATTCACATACACATGTGTCTCACAACAATCATTTTGAAGGCTAGATTTCCGATGAGAATAGATTGTTTGTATTTTAAAAAGTGTAAGACAAACAAAGAGAAAACACCATTGGGAAATGGAGTTGAAGACTGAAACATTCAAGGGGCTTACCGCAATAATTATAGGTGATTATCCTTCACAATTTGTGGCAATGTGAGAATTAACATCCAGTCAAATAACTTTAAGAGATGGCAGGGGGGAATGAGAAGAATCCTAGTGAAACAAGAGGCACCTATATGTGGATGAATCTCCTAAAACACCTTTAGAATAAGAGACAATAAAGGTTGATAGCTGAGATGGAACACCTAACAGAGGATGAATTCCATGATATTTATCATAAACACATAATGCATATGATTTCTGATGAAAGGAGCACTTAATAGAGAACAAATTCCTTGCATACAACTAGAAACGTATTAGTAGAAATTCACACATACATGGAAATGGAGCATACAAGAAAAAAAACTGAACATTGAACACTATGATGAATCTGAGATTCTCAGAACATACTTCTGCATTAATTACTTCCAAGAAAATCTCATAGCTACAAAACCAAGAAAAAAGGATTTCAAAATGAATGTCAAACCCCCTTTTCTCCTCTATCAAGGTTATATTTATAGTTCAATTTGCTCCCGAGACGAATTTGGAAACAGAGCACCAAAATTATCTACATCATGGGAATCAAACCCAAACGTACAAAATACTAACAAATTCTGAGGTGACAAATTTTCCATGATCACAAAACAAATCGGGAAAGCACATTGTGATACGCATGACTGATCAAAATGGAAAACCTTGACATCTGGGGGTCTCATGCTCACTTGATAAAAATGACTATTTATATCATCTTCGATGGCCTTCTACTGTAGAGGTGGGGGAGTGGTTCTAATATATGAGTAGAGGATCTTCCACCCCTTTCTTCCTTGACTATGTAGCGGCTAGTTGGATAACCACTATCTGCCTGGAAGCCTCTTCCATATTTCGTTGAGCCTCGAATTCTTCATTCACCTATGCATATTTAATCCATGGGACCATCACCATCTTTTTATCTAGATCGGGCCTTGATCTGAGGCATCGAAACATATGGCCCTGCAAGCTCCTTTCTAGCTTTTCCTAACCACAAGCTCATATCCGCACAATTGCGGATTTCAGATTATGGGTTTGCCAATTCTCTTATCTAGACTTCCACCTTTTTTCCTCCGCATTTTCCTTTCTACAAAATTGTGGCTTTTGGATTGTGGGTTTTCCAATTCTTGTATCTGAACTTCCTCCTTTTTTCCTCTGCCTTTATCTTTTCGAAAAATTGTGGCTTTCGTATTGTGGGTTTTCCAGTTCTCGTATCCAGACTTCTTCCTTTTTGCTTTCACCTTTTCCTTTCCACAAAATTGCGGCTTTTAGATTGTGGGTTCTCGAACTTTAACAACCGAACTTGCTCCTTTCCCTTTCCAAAAAATTGTGAATTTTGGATTGTGGGTTTTCCCATTCTCGCATCTGAACTTCCTCCTTTCCGGTCCCACCATTTTCTGGACCGTTCATTTCTTTGTGGGTTCATCCCTAGCCGTTGATATGAGGTCAAATGCGAATTTCATCCTATCTTAGCAGATCCATTCTCTTCCTTTCACCTTTCTCTTGCGGGATTTGTTATGGAGCATCAGCTCTCTTTGCAACTCATATCTCCACCGTTGAACTCTGCTAGCTTGACCCAATTCTGTTAATTTCCAAATCTTCTTTCCTCATGCATGTTGGATCAGCGAAATTATCTATGGTCATCGATCTCCTCCATGGCATATTTTCTCTTTCTATTCTCATCAGGACTTAACACTGAAGCATATTTTTTCTGCAAGGCTCATTTCCAAGGTCACGCTTAAGGATTTTTTACGATTCTGATACTTCTAACTTAGGAAAAATCCTTCTAAACAACTTCAAACCTTTTCTGCACACCTCTAGGTGGAATTTTATACCTCACCTTACATTAACTCTGGTCTAGCTCCCTTTCTGACCATGTATCCCAGACATGGTGTTAACAAGACCTACCGCGATGATGGGGAAAAGGGGAGTAGGATGTGACCGCATTTTCCTGGTGTAAAGCTGGCACGGTCTACAATGTTTCACTGCTTCCACACAACATTTAAAGATGGCTGGCCAGAAATAACCGACACGTAATATCTTCTAGGTCATTGCTAGCCCAGATAAATGACCCCCACACACTCTGGTGTCAGAATCATTTAGGACAATATCAGCCTCCTCATGGCTGGGGCATCGGCACAATATAGAGTCTACCCCTCTTCTATATAAGGTATCACTGAATATGAGTTAGTTCTTTGCATTTACTCTTAGTTTACATCGATCTTCTTGTGAGAAGGTCGTAGGACATTTCAAAGTATGGAGATATACTACGATATCTCTGTACCAAGGATCAGAGGTCGATATGAAGAATATGTACTCATCTGGAAATGGTTCATCCTATACCACTATGTTTTCTTCATTTGGGAATTCTAAGATCAGTTCTGCGAACACTAGGGACTTCTTATATTTAGCAGATTGAAAATCAAGGTCAAACTCTTGGAGAATGACTATCCATTTATTAAATTTTCCCCAAATTATTCATCGAGATAAAACATATTGGAAAGGATTCACATTCGCAACCGCAGTGGTTGTCCCCAACAAAATATAGTGTCTCAACCTCTAAATGGCATAAACTGTCGCCAGAGCTAGTTTCTCGACATGTGAATATCTTAGTTCAAGACCATCCAGTGCGCAACTAGGATAGTAAATGACATGCTCTTGGAACTCATCATCTTCTTGAACTAGCACCACTCCTATCATGGACTCGGATGCAGCCAGATACAATATAAAATCCTTCGTGTAGCTTGGAGGGTGCAAAAGAGGTGCTGATAGAAGTGCTTTTTCCAATGCCTTGAATAATTTTTTTGCGGCTTCATCCCACAAGAATGGAGTGTCTTGCTTGAGAAAGCACATGAAACCCTTAGTAATATTGACATAATTCACTATAAAGCATCGGAGAAAGTTAGACTTTCCTTGCAGAATTTGTAACTGTCTTATAGATCGAGGAGGAGGCAGATAAACAATTGCCTCAACTTTCAAAGGATCGACCCGAACGGCCTTGTTGGACACAATGAAACCTAGTAACCTCCCTAATTCGACGCAGAAGACACACTTATCGATATTTAAGCAAATATTGTAGTGTTTGTGTCTTTCAAAAATTAAATGAAGATTATATGGATGATCCTTAATCTTTCGAGAATGAGCAGGAAGATTGTCTAATAATGGTTCAACAATATGCTTAATGTTGTGGAAAGAAAAATTTATTTCCCGTTGAAAGGTTGCTTCATCATTTTTTAAACCAAAATGCATCTTCTTGTATGTGAATGTACACCATGGAAAAATGAAGGTGGTTTTATGTTGGTATTTCAGTTTTATCTAGATCTGGTTATAGCCCGAAAAACCATCCATAAAGGAGAACACTTTGTTTCCTACACACGCATCAATGATCCGATCAATGAATGGCGTGGGGTAGTTGTCCTTGGGACAAACCTTGTTAATATCTTGAAAGTATGTACAAACGCGTATAGTCATTTGTTTTTTATCTATCAGAATGATATTATATACACATTCTGTCAGAGATATTGGGTAAATGAAGACGGTTTTCAGCAACTTTTCCACTTCAACATTAACGATTGTCGCTTTCCATAGATTTATATGTCTAATTTTTTTGAACAGTTTTAATATTAGGGTAATTACAGATTTCATGTTCTACAATCAATGGATCGATTACTGGTAACTCCTCGTATGACCAAGCGAAGAAATCGCGGAATTATTTAAATAATGCAGTGTAATTGGCAATTTATCTAAGAGAACAATTTGCACCAATATTGTTGGGACAAGAAAAGTGCACAAGGAAGAACCTAAAGTGCAAGCACAAGACAGGAAAAATAGGTGCACGACAGAGAGAAGTAGGTAAAGGATGTATGGGAAGCGTAGAGCAGAGAAAGTTACAACGAGGATCATTGCACCAAGGAAAGGAATATATGAGTCGGTGGAAGGGGCAGGTAGAAGAGTTAAGGTTGAACATGTGAAAGTCAAGGAAGACTACAGAAGGACGAGTCAACATAAGACTAAAGGATAGTTTTTCACCTAGTTATGACCTGTACAGATAGGCTGAAAGATGTTTTCACGGCTAGTTATGGCCGTGGTTAATGTAATATAGGAATTTTGCGGCCAGTATGGCCTGTCATCAATGTAATAGAAGATATTGTTTGGCTACTAGTGTCTATAATAACTGAGTTGTACTCAGTCGACCCTGGGCGGTCTTGTAAACCCTATAAATAGGAGGAACCCACTCTGTATAAGGGTTAGTTTCATTAAGAGTTGGTAAGAGTATAAGTATTGTAAAATATCAGAGAGGAGTTTGATAGTACGGGACTGTTGAGCCGCATATCTGCAGCTGAGTGTGCAAATAGTAGAGTAGAAGAGTCGATCCAGGCTATGTGCAGATCGGTAGGAGTAGATAGAAGATTAAACTAGAGAGCATGAGAGCAAGAAAAGTCTGAGCTAAAAGACATATCTTGAAATAGTCTATAAGTTGCAGAATGCAAGGTGCTACCAATATTTCTCATGCCAGACGAAGAGAACCTTGGTGGTTTTTCCCAGATGTGTTTCCATGTTATTTCCCATGTTAATGAATGATTGAAATTTGTGGTGAATGTTTAATTGTTAATGTTGAATGTTTGATTAAACTTGCATTATTTATGGTCACTGGTTAAATGAATGTCGCAATACTAATAAGAAGTGAATGAATGAATATATTAGTTCATGTTTAACACTATCAAGTCATAATATAAGTCACATCATGATCATTTACTATTAAGGAATCAGTCGTGTCATGCTATTGCACTAGTTGTAAGTTGTTTAAAGACAAGGTTGTGTCGCACACTGGTTGTGGCACAATTTTATGCCTCTATCACATAGTAAAAGACTCCATTCCTCCATATCTGTCTGGTCATGCGTCAAGGGACTGTTATCCCTTGCCAAATGTGGAAACATGGTTTTGGTAGTTACACATTAAGATATCTCATGTGAGACTGCACCTGCCTCGTAGGTGTTTCTGGCTGAGCTTGCTCTGTCGAGACAATGTCTTTGGGTGTTTTATTGGTTTTGTGTTGTTGATGAACCTGGGTCGCATAAGGAAAAGAGTGCAAAACATGGTTCTGTTGCGAGGACCTAATCATTTGAGTTGAGTGAAATGTTGTGGCATCTGACAAAGAAGGAAATGGAGGATTGGCTGGAGTCTAAGACGTGGGCATTTGCGCAAGAAGAAATCACAGGATCACGATTGGTTACAGAAAACTGGTTAGACTAGTACATATACTCTGATATTCATGATATATTCTTTGTAGAGTTTCCCATTGTGATGTATGAGTGCTTGTTAAGATTGGAAACTCAACAGAAAAAATTCCAAAGAAGAGAAGCGTTCGAGTGGAGTAATCAGTTGGTTCGCGAGATAACTAGTGTAAGTAACCTCATCTCTAGAGCTATTGATTTTTGGGTTGACAGTGTTTTACAAGGGTGTATTACTGAGTTCACAGTGGAGATGATAACCTCATATAGTGAGGCTGAAAGAATTTTTTTTTAAGGGCCCCGAAGAAGGTATTTGTTATCTATCAATACATGGATAAAGATGCTCATATATGAGAAGGGTATCTTGTAGTTGTGTATTTGAGCGACATATCTAGAGGAGGGGATATGTCATGTACAATCTACAAAGAAAATGGGAAACGACGAGCTGAAATTTTCCCTAGAAGTACAAAACCTCAACTAGAAGTTGGATTCCTAAGGAGTGGAAGGAGATTCAGGTCAGGAAAGAGAAGAAAGACGATAGGAGGTTGTTGGACTCATAATCTTTTTGAATCAAATGAGTTCAAAGTTGAGTCGCGACTAGACGAAGCGTCTTGCAATAAAGAGGAAGACTATAGCCCAATTTCTAAAGGAGTAGAAGAATCCAAAGAATCTGTAGAGACACCAAGATAAAGACGCAATGACATCACAAAAGGAGTATTTCCAAAGGTAAGGTTTAGATCCTCATCTCTTAAAAGAGTTGTTGATATTGATAGTGCTAGTATTGTGACTAGCATGCAAGAGGGTACACCTCCATTAAATTATTCATTAGACAACCCCGATTCCAACTCAATTGTTGGCACAGATATTAGATTACCCACATTTAATGGGAATGGAGCAAAAGACCCAGAACAACATTGGTTCCTCTGTGAAGCTGTTTGGATGGTTTTCCTAGTTCATAACCCAGACCTAAATAAAGGGTATATGATCACAAATCTGAGGGTTCGTGAATTGGATGGGTTTATGAAGTTCTGTGTAGTACCACCAGGAACACCACAAAAGACCCTTGAAAAAATCTGACTCACGGTGATCTCTAAGTTCATAAAACCTAAATATGAGTCGCAGTGTATCACCAAGATCAAGGAGATAAAACAATTGTTGGCAAAGTCTGTATGGGACTTTGACCAGTGGTTTAAAACTTTGATGGCCAAAGTAAGTTTCCAAATGTCAAATGTGAAACATAAAGAGTGGTTTATTATCGTGCTATTACCACACATCTGGGGCCCGTTAATGCAACAAAATATCGAATCGCATACAGAAGCGCTAGAATTAGCAATGAAGCTGGAAGTCTCACCAATCGGAGATGGTGCCGCAGGAATGGTGCAGATTCAGTCACAGCTGGCTAATGTGGTGTTACAACTTCAGGATATCAAGAAGGGAAAGGAAGCCCAAGAATATTTATGGTGTACAAAATATAGAATGGATGGACACACCAAGGATAATTGTTCATCCTACATAAACTACATCTCATCAGGTGCGCTAAACCCATTGAGTTCCCATAGAATACCCTAGTGCCACGTATGCTATACTAGAGGACATTGCGACGAGGAGTGTCTATACTTGCAGAATATTGTAAGTACCCCAGCAAGCCTTTTCTGTAAATTGTGTAAGTCAATGGGGCATGAGGAGAAGGATTGTAGGGCATATCAGCTCTTGAAGGAGAAGAAAGTAGACACCTACTTAATGAAGAATGATGGGAAGGTTTAAGCTAAACAAGTGCAAGCGCACTACCAACCTGCTCCTATCCCACACAATTAGTATCAAAACTAGTATCAGCCTCAGTACACACCACATAACCAATATCATCCACAATACCAGTAGAATCAGTACCCACCACAACAACCACACCCTCAGGGAAGAGGTGGTGGAAACTTCATAGGAAGAGGAGGAGGAGGATTTGGCAGGGGAACAGGCTAGGTTATATGCTATAACTATGGACATTCAGGCCACTATGCTAGAGATTTCCAAGATTCTGCAAATACATGTTCATATTGTAAAGCGCAGGACCATAATGTGGAGCAATGTCCTCAGTTGATTGCGAAGTGGCAAGCTCAAACCATCCCAGGCCCTAACCCTGTGCAGAATCCAAATCCAAATCCAAATACTAATTTTAATGTTCAGATGATTGTTGTTGATCCAAGAGAGATGATAATTTCTACCATAACACGAGGAGGAGCTGCCACTGGATCTGATCAAAATATACCAAAAGAAAAACCACAACTACAAGTGCAACCCGTAGCATAGAAGAAAGTATCATTCAACATTCCAAAATAGAAGCAAGTCTTTTTTGACATGCAACTAGAGTTTGTGGATCAAGAGAAAACGTTAACATCAACTGAAGTAAGAGAGATTCATGATCGCTTCCAACAACTATTCCAGAAGCAGATCACGAAAAAGGTTAGTAAGCTCAAGTTGTTTCTGTCAAGTTTCTTAGCACTAATTCAAGATAAAGATGTTATCGCATAACTACAAGCACTGACAGAAGAAACCCCAGAAGAAAGGTTAACCGTGTCAAGAAGAAATTCAAAATGGGGCACAATTTAAGGATGGCTGCGCAGATAGGGTATTATGACATGGATTACCTTATTTTAGATCTGAGATTAGACGTCAATATTCTGACGCAAAAAACTTGGGAAAGCATGGGAAAGCCATGCTTGGACTGGTCCTTGGTCTAATTGTGACTTGGAAATCAGGCGAAGGTCCTAACCATTGTTAGGTTTATTCAAGTCCCTGTCGACATTAAAGGGTTGTGCACATCTGTAGACTTTGAATTCATTAACATTGTCGACAACACGAACCCATATCTTGTGCTTCTAGGGATAGATTAGGCCATAGATAATCAGACTATTATAAATTTTAAGAAAATAATTCTATCATTTGAGGATGATGAGATGAGGTTAGTGTCTCCTATTGATCCATTAGAAGGAAAAAGATACATTGAGCCTTACTACAGCGAGGCACGGGGTGATTATCTCAACGAGATCTTCAATGTTACTACCTTACAAGAAGATTACATCAACCCAAAAATGGTTGGAAACCTAAGCTGGAAGAGTTCTAGTTCCTACAAATACGACTTAGGAGAGGCCTTAGAGAACTAGAAAAATATATTTCATGAATTATCTATGAGGAGATGCACCAGAGTTACTCAGTCCATGCAACGGGTAGAAAATTAATTGAGGGAGTTACCCACATATGAGGGCTTACCTAATATTGTGACCTTCCTCAATGAGTTTGAAGGAATCATAACAGAGCCGCAACGCTTGTCTCCATTAAACCATGTACTGAAGGCTATGCACGCTAGATGGTGGGGTACACATAATCAATCCATATTGGAATGGCCACAGTGTAGAATATTGCTGGAAGTTAGATTCCGTGAGGAAGTCAATGTCGTAATTCAGAAATACACAGGGTTTTCAAAACCTGTCGAGCACATTAACCAATGTCACATAGCATTTGCAGAATACCCGTGACAGGAATGTTCCCATCATTCATTCATACATTGGAAATGACACCCAGAAGCTGGTATAAATCCATGGAATCACGACAAGGAACTCAGGATTGGGAAGGGATATCTAAGCAGTTCATGCAAACATTTGAATTTGTTGATGAGAAACCTACAGTTGATGTTGCACTTCAGAAAATTAGGGAGAACATATTTGCAGAAATCCCTGTCGAAGTGGCAAGTTCACATCAGTGCAGCGCGAATATCCAACAATGGATGGCTTGTTACAACATGGCTGGCAAACCAGATGATGATCCAACTAATATAAAAATACCAGAGTAGGAGGGTACGTGTGAAGTCAAAGGAAGTGGTATTACCAGCAACCAGTTCCTCAAGCCGCTGAAAATCAAGAAAGTCAACATTGACTCGTCGGAGAACCCAAAGTCCACCAATATAGGAGATTATTGGGACGATGAGACGGTATCAAATATCATAGACTTGATTCATGAGTTTCAAGACCTATTCCCTACTAACTTCTCAGAGATGAAGGGAATAGTAGGAGATCTGTCCCAGAAATGAAAATACCTCTGAAACCAGATGCTAAACTAGTCAAGCAGTGACCTTATAGGTTGAATCCAAGGTACAAAGAGAAGGTAACAATTGAATTGGATCGCATGCTCGATGCAGGAACCATTGAACCTATTAAGGAATCAAAATGGATCATCCCTATAGTGATCCAGGATAAGAAGACAACAAGAGAAGTCAGGATCTGTGTCGACCTAAGGAAGCTGAACGATGCATGCCTACACGATCCATTCCCAACATCGTTTACAGATGAAGTACTTGAAAGTGTTGAAAGGAAATAAATGTATTCATTCACCGATGGCTTCTTTGTTTATCATCATTTCAAAACCGTGAAGGAGGATCGCCACAAAATGACCTTCCTCACAGAATAGGGATGCTACCAGTATATAGTAATGCCCTTTGGACTTAAGAATGCACCTGCTATTTTTTCTAGAATAGTAGTTTCTGCTTTTAAATATTTCATACATAAATTTCTTGAGGTCTACTTTTATGATTGGACTGTGTTTGGTCTAGTAAGATACCATATTGAGAGTGCACATGATGTTGGGCCATAGTCGCCAGTATCAGATCGCGCTTAATTCCAAGAAATGTATTTTGTGTGCACCATTTGGTGTACTATTGGGTCATGTTGTATGTCGTGACGGTATTTTGGTCGACCCAATGAAATTTTTGATTGTCCTTGACTTACCACCACCTACATCAATCACACAACTCAGATCAATGCTAGGACACACATGATACTATAGAAAATTTATCAGAGGATATGCAGAGATAACTGCACATATGGAGAAACTATTGAAGAAAGTTGCAAAGTTTCATTAGATGGAGCCTTGTCAAGAAATCTTGGAAAAATTAAAGAACAAGATGGCCACTACGCCAATACTTATATTTCTGGACTCGAAAAAGGAGTTCCATGTCCATGTCGACACATCGTCTGTCACGCTCGGCATAGTCTTAACACAACCAGGTGAGGGTGTGCTTGACCACCCTATTGCTTTTTCTAGCAGAAAACTATCGACGATAGAGAAAAATTACACGACGACAAATAGAGAAGTCATCACCATGGTCTATGCGTTGTAGAAGTTTCGACACTACTTATTAGATGGACATTTCAAAATGTGCATTGATCATTCAACATTGAAATACTAGTCAACAAGACAATGTTGGGGGGGGGGGATTTGTCGATGGCTTCTTTTGTTTCAAAATTTTGAATTTGAAGTCATTCTTAAACCCAATCGACTGAATGTCAGACCTAACCACCTGTCAAGGATAGAAAGAGGTGAAGAACCAACCAGTCTAGAGGAATGAATCCATGCCTGTTAAATATTGCACCGCTAAGACTACGATGAAGTTTTTATTTGAGAATGTGATGACCAGATTTGGCTGTCCAAAAATTATGCTCAGTGAACAAGGTAACCATTTTGTTAACAAAATGATTGTTGAGCTTACTGTAGAGTTTCAGATTCATCATAAGAAGACAACACCCTATCATCCTCAGGCAAATGGAACGGTTGAAGCTTTCAACAAGATTATGAAGAATGACTTAACCAAAGTATGCAATGTGCACCGAGATGACTAGGATCAAGAAGTCTCAGCTGTGTTATGGGTGTACCGGACAACTTGCAAGCAACTGACATGGCACACCCAATTTAGACTAGTATATGGACAAGAAATAGTGTTTTGTCGATGGAGTACATTATGCCAAACCTAAGAATTTTCGTGCTCACAGAAATGATCGAAGAAGATGTTGTCGAGCAAAGGTTGCCGCAGCTCTTTCAAATGGAAGAGGAACGCTTTGTCATGAGATTCCATATAAACATAGAGAAGCAAAGGCAAAAAGCATGTCATGATCACCATATCAATATTAATCCATTCAAATTCGGAGGACTTGTTTTGTTGTATGATAGTAAATTATTCAAACATCCAAAGAGTTGAAGATGCATTGGTTAAGACCATCTGTGATCATGCATATCACTGATGTAGGCACAGTGAAATTGCAGAAGCTAGATGGAAGGTAAATCATTGGAATGGTAAATGGAAGTCACCTGAAACCTTACTATGATGGTTGCGACATGCCTGGGTAAGTTCGTGTCGTGCGTGAAAATAAAAATAAAATAAAATAAATGGAGATAAAAAGGGAAGGAAACTATTCCATCGCACATTTGTGACAGAAGCAGGAAAATCACAGTAAAGAGCAGGAATGAAAAATGGTCTTCATTAAATCCCAGATACCCAAAAATATATAAATGGTTATGACAACGAAGCGTCATTAATTTGACGAGTCTGAGGAGAATGACGGCGTGCTTTTTCTTCCCATCAGTCATCTTCGTCATAACTTCCATAACTTTCCTGACAAGTACAACTTAGAACTTGAGTAGATGAATTGATTTGGAATGCGTCGAACAAGAATCCCATGTGATTGACAAGACGTCGATCTGCAACTGATTAATTGCATGCAGGTCAGGCACATCCCTATAAATATAAGGCTTCATCGATAAGAATTATTTTACTTGCATAGAGAGAACTAGAGCAACCCAGAGCTTGAGATTGAGAGCCAAAGCTAATGGTTATTGATATTCCAGCGCCAATGAGCAATCTAACATGACTATCGCCTCACCGTGTCCGACCAAAGAAGAAATTGTGTCACTAGAGGTGCAGCATCAAGAACAAGAATTAGAAATGATGTCGCGACTAAGACAATAGACAACTCCTATGGCTGGTTGGGCCCCTGTTCCAGCCTCTGGTTTGGGCCCCATGCCGAAACCTATTTAGATTTCCCCTATTAATCCACCTTATATAGGTCCACAACCAATCATACCATTGAGAGAGGTTCCAGAATCATCAAGGCTGAATATATCTAAGAAGAAGAAGGCTAAGGCCGCTATGGATATGCCTATTGAGGACATGCCAGGGGAGGATGCACCAAGCTCACCACCACACAGAGATGTGGGCACCACCATTGAAGAGCATAACCTATTACCACATTATGTTAGGTCGAGGAGGGAAGAGGCACCGGAAGTGAAGCTTCCATCGAAAGCACGCTCCTCCTTAGCGACACCCCAAATCCCTACTGGTGTACCCCTACTGATGGATATACTGCTAAAGATGGCCAACCTACAGTTTGATGATACTAATACATGCAAGCAGGTGGGATTAGAAGGAAAAAAATACATTGTCATGCTTCCAGCCGTGATGCCTGAGTCCCAGCTCGTAGTACCAATGGAGTGGGCTAACGATGTCAACAACGCGGGCTTATTTAACTTGCTGCTCATGCCACACTTTGGTCGGATCATGCAAGTAACTACATATGTGTGACAGCTCCTCATGTGTTTTTACAGAGGATATTTATGGCTCGATCGATCCTACCTTGTTGACGTCGAGCTCATCTCGTCAATAACGGGCCTGCCAAAGGTAGGAGAAGACCCTACGTTGTATCTATACCCAAACAGAGATATGACCAGAATGAAGCAAAAATATGACCTTCAATGCATAGGTAGGGGATTCCTCATTGCCCCTATAGAGGACAACACAGTGAGGTTCACAACAAAATTTTTATCTTGCAAACTGTTGCGCAATATGTGTCCCACTGAGTGCACCAAAAATTGAATCAGCGGAATTTTTCTCCATCGTATATCTAATTCTGATTATAGGTCCTCCATTGAAATATGTAGCCTTTTAACCAATTCCACATATTTCAAAAGTTATTTTCCACGAGCATGTTGAATCAACGGAAGTCACCTCCATTGTATATATGAATCCACTTTTTATCTTGGCCATTGAAAATGAAGGTCCTACCAAATTTCACAAATATGGAGAGTTATTTTATTCGTGCAAGTTGAAATAGCAGAATTATTTTCCATCGTAGATCTGATTCTACCTTTGATCACCATCGTTAAAATTCAAAGATCCTACACCATTCCATTGATCTGAGAGATTTATTTCTCCTCGCATGTTAAGAAAATAGAATTCTTCAGGACCGTAGATCTTGATCTGCCATGAATCTCAGCCATCCAAAGATGCAACCTTTACCTGATGTTGCAATCACCCATCCTAACTTGGTGAACAATAGTACCTGCGATATATAAAGAAAACATAATGAAAGAGATATCTTATATTGAAACAACAACAATTCACAGTATCTTCAATTTAATGATATGCATTGATTAAAAAAAATAATGACCAGTGCACTGTTACACAAACAATTTTATCTAATTTAAGCTTCGAGAAGAACTTATCCTAAGCTAGTTGATGCAAGACCCTAGATTTTATTACCTTGTTCCGAGCTCCACTTCAATATTTATCCCTCTCACTTCAGAAGGGCTCTAGCCTCCTAATTTTGGTATTCCGGATTCAAAGCCTTAAGCCAAGATGGATGGTCATTCAGTTAGTTAGCAAATGATAAATTTGAAAGTGATAACCTGGGGCTTAAGAATGTATCCACTGCCCCCCCTGCTGGTGCTTTTGCATGTTACTAATAAATTTTATTTGTTAGCATTCTTTTTAAGGTTGTTATTACTCAAAGGTAGTGGGAGTGCAACTGATGGTGTTTTGACTCAACTGGAAGCAAATTTTAAAATGTAAATAATTTGCAAACATCAATGCTAATAAACATGCTTTTCTTTTCCCTTTTCAAAACAAATGAAACACATTTTAAGACTTTGAAAAACAAAAGATTTTTTTTTGAACTTTTCTCTTTGAAAGAAAATTTAAAAACAAGCATACAAAGAGCCTAAACAAGACTAACAATGAAACTACTGATTTTTTGTTTTATTTTTCGTTTCAAAAATAAAATTTAATGCAAACTAATGCAAATAAGTAAGCTAGAAAAATATGACAATGTGTAAATGCAAGACAACAAGTTCAGACCTTACAATCATAGCTTTGACAAGTACTACCAAAATGACCTAAAACCCTACTTGGACTGAATTACTAGCCTTGGAAGACAAGTAAATCAAAAGGATGGGAAATTTGAATAAATTAGATCACCACTAAAGCAATGAGATGCAGATGACTGTATTGGAGGGCTGACAGGAGCCAAAGACTCACAAAACAATATACACTTCAACCAGACAAGCCAAGAGGAAAGACCTAAACAACTTGCAAACCTAACAAAGATAAAACCTACTCACTCAAAGAAAACTTGTAAACAAGTAGAGTGTTATGCACTAGGTGACATAACAATATACACTCAGGAAAATACCCTACAAGAGTACTTGGGAACGAAAACACTCAAAAAGGGAGGAAACCCTAGGTTTTGGAGACCTCCTAAAGGAAACCACGACTGCCCAATGGATAACCCACGAATCAACTGCAATGGATTTATAGTCAACCTGCAATTACAACACAGCAATTGTGACTGTCAACACAACAACTTGCGAATGCACCTCAATTTTTTCAAAAGGAAAATTGAAATACAAAATATCGTAAGCATATATCAAAACTGACTGCAACACGGGAAAAGGAAAATCAACACAAAAATCAAAAAGCGAAAAATTGTACTGAAAACTTATATGGAAAGGCCCCAAAACACATTAGAATCCCTAGCGGAGTCTCCAGTTCTGTTGTGAGAGAAATATACCTTATGACTTGGGGTCCTAAGGTCACAAACGTACTAGGTTTGGGGTAGCAAACATAGAAGCGTATAGTAACATATAAAAGAGGATTGGACTAAAGGGAATATGCACCTTGTTTATGAAGGTCAGTCCAAGATTTAACTTTGTGCCTCCAATGCTCCTCTAGTTATAGATCTCATGTACCTACACAAAAAATGGATGCTCTTCCACATAGATGTTAATTGTTATATAAATAAATATGAAATATTATAATTGTACATAAGAATAACTAACAATGCAATTCATAATTCATACAATGATAACATATACAAAGGAAAAATGGAATAAATTCACTCTTTATTAAGAAGTTGTAGGGAACATCCCAACTCTATCTGAGACAAACCTCTCTTCTGACCAAGATACTGAGTTCTCTTGCTCCTCTCTCCAAATGATTCCTCCAGCATAACCTTTCTCTCCAAACTTGTTCCTTTAGCCTATACCCCTCCCCTCTATTTATACTTGGTGATCAGGAGAGGTTCTGAGGGTTATGATAGTTAAGGAAGTTGGAGAAGTTATGATTTCAAGCCCAACTTTCTATGGAGAACCTCCTGTAATGAACAATCAAAATGCACAGTATAACAGAAATATTGGAGCACAAAAGAGATTTTATTGATCGTGGGCCACTTCGAGGGGGCAACCTCCTTTGAGCAAGCTCAATACAAAATAACTCTTCGATGCTTTCATTAGCCTCAACACATACTTATATACTAAACCTAATCTAAACAACTATTACTCCACATGAATGTGGGATAATGCAACCTATTAACTAGATGACTAAACAACTATTACTTACTCTCCATGAATGTGGGATAATACATCATACTAATGGGACGACTTACAAAGCATATGAGTCTGACAAAATATACCAACAAAATAAAGAGGGGGGTTGAAACAGGTTCTTAACATCCCCTCACTATTAGAAAAAGCTTTGTCCTTAAATCTTTAGATGTGAAAACTGCTGCTAAATCTAAAGGAGCGGTTCCCATGTAGCATCCTATGGTTGCATGCCATGCCACTGAATTAAGACCTCTATGATGGCCCGAGAGAGAATTTGATGAGGGCACTTATTGAGGATGGCCTCTGGTTCCAAAATGATTGAGCCTTCCGTATCCATCTCTGGTAAAACAATTTGTGCTCTGATGTTGGTGCCAATCACTTTCTTGAGACAAGAGATATGAAAGACTGGGTGAATGCAAGAAGAAGGAGGAAGTTCCAATTTATAAGAAACATACCCATTCCTCTGAAGAACTTTATATGGCCCATAGAACTTTGGAGCCAGCTTCTGATGCCCTTTGAGTTTCAGGGAGGATTGCTTGTAAGGCTGCAAATGAAGAAAAACCATATCACCGACTTGAAAGTTGCGCTCAGAACAGTGTTGATCGGCTTGCTGCTTCATGCAATTTCTTGCCATGTGAAAATTCTCTTACAGACTGTGAAGAATCTGATCATGGTTGTGCAAAACCATGTCAACTTCCTGAATTGGTGAACTATGGGGGGTGTATGGAAGGAGCACTGGGGGTGGCTTCCCATAAATAAATTCATATGGAGTCATTTTAGATGCAGTATGGTATGAAGTATTGTACCACCATTCAGCGAGAGAGAACCACTTTTCCCATTGATGTTGTTGTTCAGAGGTGAAGCAATGAAGATAAGTTTCCAAGCATTTGTTGGTGACTTCAGTTTGACCATCTGTTTGTGGGTGATATCCTGAACACATTTTCAGTTTGGTTCTAGTGAGGCGAAAGAGTTCGGTCCAAAAATGACTTGTGAAAGTTGCATCGCGATCTGAGACAATGGAAGAAAGGATGCCATGAAGACGGAATATCTGTTCCATGAAAATTTGTGCGACTGAGGCGGTAGTATATGGATGGATAAGAGCACAAAAATGACTCTATTTGGAGTTTCCATCAACCATAACCAATATTATGGCCGTCCCTCTAGAATTAGGGAGCCCGTCGATGAAATCCATCGAAATATCTATCCAAATCCTTGTAGGGATGGGAAAGGGTTCGAGCAAGCCGAGGAGGACTGTAGTTTCACCCTTGTAGTGCTGGCAGGTATCGCATTCAGCAACCATCTGTTGAATTTCCTGTTTCATTCCCTTCCAAAAGAATTTATGTCGTGCCCGCTCATACATTTTGAGGAGCCCATAGTGCCCTGCCGCTGGAGAAGCATGGAGTTCATAGAAGACAGCCTGGTGAAGATCTGTGCTCTGGGGAAGCACCAAGCGACCCTTGTATCTCAGAGATGAACCATCCCAAGAGTAATGCGGTACAAGAGAAGGATTATTGGCCAACTATTGGGTGATTTGAGATAAGGAAGAGTCATTGGCATAGCCTTGCTGAACAGATTGTAACCAATTTGGAATAGGCATAGAAATAGCTGAAAGAGAAGCATGGTCATCAAATGTGCAAGAAAGAGCATCCGCCACAAGATTTTCCTTACCCTTCTTGTAAGTGATATCATAGTCATAATCCATGAGTTTGCTAACCCATTTTTGTTGTGTTGGGGATGAGACTCATTGTTCCAGGAAATATTTTAGACTCTAGTGATCAGTCTTGATGCAGAAATGATTCCCTAAGAGGTATGGATGCCACTTCTGTATGGCATGAAAAATAGCCATCATTTCCTTCTCATATGTAGAGGCAGCTAAATTCTTGCCAGACAGGGATTTGCTGGTGAATGCAATGGGATGTTCGTCTTGGAGGAGGACAGCACCAAGTCCATTGTCGCAAGCATCACTCTCAATAGTGAAGGGCTTGGAAAAATTAGGCATAGCTAGAATAGGTGTGGTACACATAGCTTGTTCCAGTTTCTCAAATGTACACGCAGTAGCAGGTGTCCATGCAAAAGCATCCTTTCTCAGTAGATCTCTTTGTCAGACTAGAAGGACCAATGAAGGGAAGGAACTAATGCTAGGGCGAATAACACCTTGCTTTAGTAAGTCACGAACAAGCATCTCAATTTCTATCTTGTGGTGAAATGGGTAGCGATAGGGCCTGATGTTGGGAGGGAAACTTCCAGGAAGGAGCGGAATACGATGGTCCTCAGGTTGGGAAGGTGGAAATCCCATTGGCTCAGCAAACACACATGCATATCGATCCAAAATTTGTTGGAGATCCAATGGAGTAGTTGAGACTGCTGAAGGTTGCATCTGAATGAAATGGAGCTAAGCGATGACACCATGTGAACTTTTCTTAATAATATTTTCCATGCGATGCGAACTGATGAGGCTGAGAGACCCTGGTTGTAAGCCCCGCAATGTGTGTTTGGTACCATTGATTGAAAGATGCATCCAAATTTCAGCAAAATCCCATAAAATGGGTCCAAGTGTGTGTAACCATTGAGCGCCCAAAACCACATCACATCCACCTAAGGGCAAAGCAAACATGTCAGAGTGCAAGTTATAATCCCCCATAGATATGTGCACATTACGACACTTCCCTTTGCAAGGTAAGGTTCCCCCATTGGCAATCATGACTTCAACGCTGGAGCAAGGATGGATGAAAAAATCAGCCTATTTGGCGATCCTCGGGTCAATGTGTTAAATTTTCATATGCTTAGATAAGACATCAGTACTTCATTTCATTTTCATAACAAAATCATATAAACAGGATCACTGAAAGATAGACAAGCACAACCATACAAAAGGAACACAAAGATTTATCCTGGGAAAACCCTAAAGGGAAAAAAACCCAACAAAAGCTTCCTCAATATAGATGCCCCAAAAAGATAAAAGATAAAAGATAAAACTAGCAAGGAGATCAAAGCCTGATCCTCCTCCTTATCTAGATACATCTCTTCCACTAATGCGCTACACAAGTGAGAGTGTGTGTTCCAAATGAGGAGCACTACACCTCTATTTATATTCATCCGTTCACTTAAGTTAACTCATCTGTCATGTAGGCTCGAGTTACACATGTAGGCTCAAGTAACCACACTGGGGTGCTAATGACCCACCTTTACAATTAGAGGGGACAACCTCATGACTCTTATTAGTTCTTCCGATTAGAAGTATCGGGGTACAAAATAATACAAGTGGTTCTCCTGATAGGACCATCGGGGACCACAAAAGATACATATAGAATATTCTTCAAAGTTACAATATTTCAACACTCACCCTTAACGAGAAGGGTATTCTACAACAACAACAACAACAACAATAGTAGGAGAGAGATAGAGGACATCATCAACATCATCAGGGTGATACATCTATAAATCATTGGAAGCTTTTCAACATCATGTAGCCTTCATCTTCAATCTTTATTCTTCAGCATCATCAGTACTTTGACCACTTCGATCAGCAGCATCTTAACTCTTCAATCAGCAGCAACATCTTTAGCACTTTGACCTTTCGATCAGCAACATCTTCAGCACTTTGACCTTTTGATCAACAACATCTTCAACACTTTGACCTTTCGATCAACAACATCATCTTCAACACTTTGACCTTTCGATTAGCAACATCATCTTCAACACTTTGACCTTTAGATCAGCAACATCTTCTTCAGCACTTTGGCCTTTAGATCAGCAACAACATCATCATCATACTCTGATCTTTCAATTAGACTCATCATTATCATCAGCCTCTGATCTTTCGATCAGAACCATCATCAACCAAACATCATCATACTCTAACATCAACTCATCATCATATTCTGATCTTTCGATCAGTACGTCATCATCATCATACTTTGATAATACGGCATCATCATCATCAGGATCTCATCATCATCACATTCTGATCTTTCAATCAGAAACATCGTCATCATCATCGCATTTTGATCTTTCGATAAGAAAACATCATCATCATCAGCAACATCATAATCAAAAGCAACTTCTGATCTTCCGATCAGAAAACATCATCATCATCATATTCTGATCTTTCGATCAGAGAACATCATCATCAACAACTTCTGATCTTTCGATTAGAGAAACATCATCATCATCATATTCTGATCTTTCGATTAGAGAACATCATCAGTAGCAGCAACTTCTGATCTTTCGATAAGAGAACATCATCATCATCAGCAACATTTGATCTTTCGATTAGAAACATCATCATCATCATAAAAACATCAACATCATCAAAACATCAACATGATCCTTCCTTTCAGAATTACGGGATTTAGGTCTTTACGGAGTTACCAATGATCCTTCCTTTCGAAATTACGGGATTTAGGTCTTTACGAAGTTACTAACAATCCTTCCTTTTGGAATTACGGGATTTAGGTCTTTACGGAGTTACTAACGATCCTTCCTTTCTGAAT
>LPNX010712429.1:70000-84926 GCA_001517045.1 Pseudotsuga menziesii | reverse complement strand
GACTATTCGATGTAAAAATATTTCTCAATCATACCATTAAGGAAGGCTTGTCTTTACTTCACCATGGAAGAAACTACCATGATAGTTCTGAAGGAAGTGTACCTTGATTCCTGGAGTAAGTGTCTCTTCAAAATTAATTCCCACTTTCTGAAAGAAACTTCTGGCCACAAATCTTGCTTTATACTTCTCGATACTTTCGTCAACTGTATATCCATTTGGAGGATACAATACTCTTTCCTTCTGGTTTGGGAACTATATCCCATACATCATTCTAGTATTCTTTCATCATAACATCTTTCATGAGTTCGTCTTGTTAGATCATCAACATATCATAGTCTTCTACATTCAACTTTGAAGGTTGGAACCCAATTTACTCTTGGTAAAGTCTCGATCCTTCAAGACACTGTCCATCATGTCGTACCGTGTCGAACTCAGATATCTTCTGTAGTCACTCCCCCTGAAGTGGAGTATTATATTCCTTCTTCATTATGTACAGGTGGTTCTATGCTTGATATATACTGGTCAATAGAGTATGTCATGTCATAGTCTATTCTTTCTGAGGCAAATCACGAACCTTTCTTTGTACACTTGTTCTTGTAGATCCATATGGAGGATACTATGTACTTCCCTTTATGTCTCAAAATCATATCGTATACATCATTCCCCATGATCAACTGTTATTCTTTGATCATAGTTTCTTTTATAGCATTCTTTTCTTCATATTGAGTTATCTCTCATACCCATGGTGGTCTTCATCCTTTGAGGTGGATCTACTGCTCTCTGAAGCTCTTTCTTCCGTCATGGTGTCTCTGACCCTGGGAGCTTTAGATTCATGTTTATTGAATTGTCATCACTTGTTCTTCAGAACAAGTCTCATCCTTCTTTTCTTGTAGGAGGTTGTATAGGACCTTTCCTACAATTCAAATGCACCAGTTGCATGGTTAGAACTATTTCATAAAACATATGCATAACGACAAATTCTTATGCATCATGCAACTATTTAGCCAATACAACATTCATCCATATTTCATAGAAACTTTCTAGATGACTTCTATCTCTACCATGACATCATTGAGATTGTGCACTAATCCAATATATCAGCAAAGAGGTTTGATAAGTAACACTGGAGAGTTGTATAGCGCCATGAGCTACTTACCCATCACATGCATATTAGTAGTATTAATGTAAACAATCTATCATGCACAACACATCAACTGAATACAATCAAATGCATAACAATATCATGAAATGGCAATTGAATACTTATCTTTTATTTGTTTCGTGGGTAGAATCCATTTTGATCATGAAATCATCATTTCTTATCCAAATGATAAGATGAATAAGAGGTTCTTCAAGAATTGAGTTTTTCATATTCCTCATCGCTTGAGGGATCTTTTTTGAATGGTGAGAGCTTGATCTTCAATTGCTCCCATCTTCTTCTTCTCTTCTTATGAGTCGAGCTGAACGTAATCACTTACTTCTGGCATACATTATTCACATGAATGAATCCCATGATCCTGGGAGGCCATTCAAGGTGGCTATCACCACTTCTGCATACTTCTTCTTCTACCACTTCAAGTTGTTCTGCATTCTGGATCTTCACATTCTTCAACTGTATTCTCAAAGCCATATTCTGATTTAAGTTCTTATCTTCAAATAGCTTGATCAAGGAATCAAACATCTTTGGTGTCTTTAGGGAAGACACTTGTGGTATAAGTTGATCCATGATTTAATCAACAATGATCTTCTTGGCCTTGATCAAGTTCTTCTTGTGTAAGTCTTTGAGGCTCATCTCCCTCTAGAACTGGAACCTCTCTACTCATGTAGGTGTCCAATTCATTTTCTTCAGAGAGATCAAATACTTCCATGCTTGGAAGTTTTCAACTTCACCAAGCTTATCATCAAGCTGATGTGATAGATCATTTTGAAATGAGAACCTCAAATGCAAATAGCAAAAGATTAGATCTTACCAATTTGAGGTGTCTGTCCTGCTTCTAGAGCTGGCTGATCTAGGGTTTGTCAGAGAAACCCTAATTTTAAAAACTTGGAATCTTTTAGATCTGATTGGATAGAAATATAGATCTCTTCAAATGGAGCTGTCCAATGTACTCCTTTTCTGAAAACAGTGGAGGGAATCTCCCGAAACAGGAAGCCCTAGTTTTCCAATTTATTCTGCAGAAATGCCTGTTACTGTTTCTATGATATCTCTGAAATTACTGCTCCTCTGTGTCTAAAATTTCGTACTGACATAACCTCACATGTCTCTGATCCAATAGCACAATTTTAATCATAATTGGTTTCACCAATTTGAATTTATGATCATTTTCCCAAGGTGACCTGTTATAGGACTGTTCAAAGTAGTGCAGTTGTACGACATGCCACGTGTCACTGGTTCATCTTCAGGTTCTAAAATTTGGATCAAAGAAATTATAGGCCGTGATATTTTTGGAACATCTTCAGGAATTCCATTTGGACCTATATATCCCATGCTACAACAATTCTCCCCAGGTGTCCTGTTTAGGGATGAATTCTGGAAGAGGCTGGAACCCTAACTTGGAGGGATCATATCTCCCAGAATATAGAAAATATAAGGCTGAATTTCAGATACAGTGTGAATCAGGATTTTATCTTTAGCCTCTATAATTTTCAACTCCTGATCCTTCGCTAATTACAGGATATAGTAAATGTACCAAAACTTAGCAGTTTTAGTATTTAGGGTTTTTCCAGATCGGAGTCAAACTAGGGTTTGACTTTCCCAGAGTTTCACCCAACCAAATTTCTTGATCCAAGTCTCTAAACTTTGATTTTGATGAGGAGAAAAATCCTATGCTGGGCTCATTAAAAAATGCTTCTTCTGTAGAAAGCCCTAATTTTCCGCACCAAAACTGAAAATGCTCGGAATCGAATTCCGCTTCGACAGAAAGATGCGCCCTTCAATGGAGAGTCAATCTAGCCTTCTTTTGCTGATCGATCATGGATAGAGACCCCCCCAAAAAAAAGCCATAGATTCTTTAGCTGCACAATGTCTTCTTTTAGGGTGGCTCTGATACCATGTTAAATATTCAAATGCTTAGCTAAGACATCAGTACTTCATTTCATTTTCATAACAAAAGCATATAAATAGGATCACTGAAAGATAAACAAGCACAACCATACAAAAAAGACCCAAAGATTTATCCTGGGAAAACCCTAAAGGGAAAAAAACCCAGCAAAAGCTTCCTCAATACAGATGCCCCAAAAAGATAAAAGATAAAAGATAAAACCAGCAAGGAGATCAAAGCCTGATCCTCCTCCTTCTCTAGCTACATCTCTTCCACTAATGCGCTACACAAGTGAGAGTGTGTGTTCCAAATGAGGAGCACTACACCTCTATTTATATTCATCCGTTCACTTAAGTTCACTCATCTGTCATGTAGGCTCGAGTCAATCATGTAGGCTCGAGTTACACATGTAGGCTCAAGTAACCACACTGGGGTGCTAATGACCCACCTTTACAATTAGAGGGGACAACCTCATGACTCTTATTAGTTCTTCTGATTAGAAGCATTGGGGTACAAGATAATACAAGTGGTTCTCCCAATAGGACCATCGGGGACCACAAAAGATACATATAGAATATTCTTCGAAGTTACAATATTTCAACACAATGAAGTTGTGAGTGCTACCAGAATCAATGAGTATTGTAAGAGGGAGTTTTTTGAAGAACCCTTTGACTCGCATGGTTTGTGGGGTGGTGACTCTGGCTAAGGCATGGAGAGACATCTCTGGTTGGTCCTCTGGAGCAAGAAGTTGTTGAATGTCACCATCATCATCTGTGGGATTCTGAGCATCATAAAAAAAATTAGGTGCGAGTGGAGAATCCACATCCAAGAGATAGAGCTTTTGCTCAACACATCTATGTCCCCAGGTGAATTTCTCGTCACAATGATAACAAATCCCTTTTTCCCGATGTTGCCACATCTCTGCTTCAGACAAATGCTTGATAGGAGTGGTTCTAGGAGCTGGCGGATTTTGGGTGCTTTGAGGAACCATAGGTATGAATGGAACAAGAGTGGATTTAGAGCGTTGTTGAGCCTGGATCTTGTCCTCTGCTAGCTTAGACAACCCGAGGGATTCCATCATTGTGTTGGGGCAGAACATTTTAACCTCAGAGCATATTGCATCCTTCAAACCACTAATAAAACAACTAAGGTAGAATGCATCAGGAAATCCCTCGGTGTGATTGGCCAATTTCTCAAATAATGTCTGATACCCCTGCACAGTTCCAGTTTGGCGAAGTTTGGTGGGTGCTCCTATGAAGTCTTCAAAAGCACTAGGACCAAATTGCTTCAAGAGGAGTTGGGAAAAATCAGTCCAATTTGGCTCGGCATGAGCCTTGATGTACCAACAGAACCATTGAAGTGCTTCATGTTCCAAATGAAAGGATGCAAGGGGGACTTTATTGACATCAAAAGTGTTATGCAGACTGAAATATTGTTCTGCCCTATAAATCCATCCAGTCAGATCTTCACCAATGAAGCGAAGAAAATCCAGCTTCGGCCCGATGAAGTTGTTAAACGATGAGAACCCAGTGTCTGTAGAAGACTCAGGTTGGCGACGGTTGTTCATGGGTGAATACTGAAGAGGGAGGTCGAGAAATTTTTGATCTAGATCCTCAAGTTTGGACTTGATGGCAGCAAGTTCTTCTTCCATTTGTTTATTTGCTTCGACGCGGGTGACAACCATAAGCAGGGTATTTTTTTATTTTTTTTTAAGAATTGGAGATTTTTTATTTTGGAAAAATTTGGGGGGGGGGGTAAATGGGGTTTTACGGGGTTTTGGACACTTTTTTAGGGACAAGAAGAAAAAAATGTGAATTTCAGAGGTGGGATGAAGGAATTGGAAAATTTGTCAGAGAGGGACAATGAAGCAAAAATGGAAAACGAACACCGTGGAAAAATTTGAAGGCGATTGGGTGATAATCAGAAAAGTTATGACAAATTCTAAAAATTGACAAATGTGGAATTTTGGCCTTGAGAAAGTGAAATTGGGGATAAGGTCCTCATTGAAGGAATATGCAGAATGGTATTACGGGGGTGATAGTGAAATTTCAAGAAAAACGGATCTAAATCAAGGAAGATATGGATGAAAAATAGATCTATGGCGGTGCTAGAAGCTGCATTTTATCAACAGGAAATGGAGTAAATGATCTGTGACCATTCTGAAATTCTACATGTTATCAACTATAAATAGAGATGGACCCTAGGTATATTCGGCTTCCTATTGGTTCAAAGGTAGTCACTCAGCCACCAAGGCTATCTCAGGCTTGAGTATTGGGGCAGTACCCCTCACTTCACGGCGCAGGTAAAACTGCTAACCACTTGGCCAAAAACGACAGCTCTTTGGTGTTCCTCACGGATGGGAATCTAGTCAATGTGGTGGGGGTCGATGCCCTTTTCACTTGGCAGGTCCTCTCAATGGCCAGCTGCTTCGGGGTTCCTGTGGTACTCGAGTTTTAGGGCTATGCCCAAGTACTTCCCACAGTTAAGTGGATAGGGTTTAATCCCTGATCCAGATGAATAATATTGCTGCAAGAAGAAGAACAATTGTAAGGCTCACAGTGCTAGGAAGCACGGCAGAAAAAAAAAATTTCCTGAAATTCCACCCAACGAGCCCAAGAAAGTGCTCTGATACCATATGTGGAGAACCTCCTACAATGAACAATCAAAATGCATGGTATAACAGAAATATTGGAGCACACAAAATATTTTATTGATCGCGGGCCACTTTGAGGGGGCAACCTCCTTTGAGCAAGCTCAATACAAAATAACTCTTCGATGATTTCATTAGCCTCAACACATACTTATATACTAAGTCTAATCTAAACAACTATTACTCCACATGAATGTGGGATAATGCAACCTATTGACTAGACGACTTAACAACTATTACTTACTCCCCATGAATGTGGGATAATACATCATACTAATGGGACGACTTACAAAGCGTATGCATCCGACAAAATATACCAACAAAATAAAGAGGGGGGTTTACACTTTCCTTGACTAATCATTTTTTTATTATTATTTTGTCTTAAGGTAACCGATGGTGCATATACTGGAAACTCACAAATGAACCACGACTCATATGAAGCGCAACCCACAAATATAATGTTGCATAGTTGAGCCACAGGTTGTATATAAGAGTACTCGTAGGTGACCCACAACTTGTAAGAAGGAGAAGTCGTGAATTCAAGAAAAACTCAATTATATGCAAAGGTCAAGCTTAGAGGAAGAGTATGTGTTAAGGCTTCATCTCATCTATAGGATTTTGGCTACTTCTATCTAGACTGTCCTTTTGTGTACTGACTCATTCAGTGTCAGTACTCGAACGAAGAAGTTTTGTTTCATAGTATAATAAGCATCAATATGTTTGCAATAGATTGAATTAGTTAAGCTTAACAGAGAAACTCAAATTCTATACAAAAAAATTCCTAGAAAGATTTACAATTTCAACAATTATTCCCAAAATCTGATTAGATTTTAAAAAAGAAATTCAAAAAAACATAACTCCAAAAAATTCAAATCTTAACACATTTATATCACTACCAACTAAACCAAATAAAACAACTTCTGTGAAATAGAATACAAGCATTAAAGTTTATAGAGAAATTTTATGCCATCAAGCACTCTTGGCCTGGACCAAAGAAATTCCAATAGACATCTACTTCTGATGGTATTTTAAATGACACATTAATGACAAAAATAGAAATGACTAAAACAACGAGTATATCCAAACAACAAACACATAGAATTTGTCAACGTTTCTACTAAACACATCAAAATCAAACAACCAACATCTTGAAGCAACAAACACAGAGCATCTGCAAACAATTCCATTATCAAATGAAATAATTAGCAGTTCCTACCAAGAAACTTGGCATTTTAGAACATTAAAAACTGATACTTCTTAATGAAATAAACACCATGCCAAAGAAAGTAACATATAGTAAGCTCGAGAAAACAAATTGAACAAAGCTTTCACAAAAACTTGAGACCCATAACAATGGTCGATGACCTTGCAATGAGCCTACTCATTTGTGCTCAACTAGTCCCATATCTATTTTGGAACAAGCGATAAAGGGAACAAAATCAACCAAACAATATCATCACTCTAAAATCTGGGACCTCTCACCATCAATCCAAAGGTTCTCAATTTCTAAGACCTCTCACCATCAATCCAAAGGTTCTCAATTTCTAAGACCTCTCATCATCAATTCAAAGGTGTTTCTTACTCATGTAGTAAAACTATGTCTTTGAATGAAGAAAATATGCATGGAGTTGAGAAATCCATGAGCAACAAACATTTTTATCATTCCCCTCAATCAATCATAGAAACATTTTTCTTAGTGTTTACCATTTGCCTCATCCTATAAAACCACGCTCACTTCAATTCATGAGAAAAAGGTTGTTGGCTATTACAATCCCTCATTATTTAAGAAATAGAATGGGCAAGTCACGGCATCCACTGCATTCATGTGACTATTCTTACTTGCAATTATTGTATGAATAGAATGAGCAATACTATTCACATTGAAGAATGTATATCATCCATTCTACTCTTCAAATACCCCCAAATGTGAATCCCTCACCACAACCACCCCCAAGTTGCTTGTGACAAGAAATCAATATGATCATGTTGGTAATGGGGATCAAAAGCTTAGTTTAAGTGAAAAATAAGAGTCATGATACCAACTACTCATGATAACAACTTCCATAGCCCACAACCGAAAAAAACCCATAAACCACATCACCCTCACAACCTAGATAACTTACATCAAGTTTGAAGCCTAGAAAAACCACAACGCAAAAAACACAATTGTCCATAGACCACAACTGGAAAAAAACCTAGCACCCTCATAGTCCACAACCAAAAAAACAAGATAAAAAATCATAGCACAAACACAACTAGAGCTATCCCTATAATAGGTCATGCAAAACCTAATATCCTCCATAAAAAAACCTAAAGTAAACCCCAACAACCTTAAAGGATGGTAAAGCACGACGAACAAGCCCCCCATGAAAAACCCCAGCTACTCCAACACATACAACAAGTATGGCATCCCCTCTAGCCAACAACTAGAACCAAGCCACAACCCCACAAAAGAATTGTAGCACAAATACATCATAAACCCAACGAAAGAAAACCACAACATAAACCAACTAATCCAAGCAAATATTGCATGAAAAAACTACGACATCCCCTCCCACTAACGCCCCCTCACAAACACCTTGTACACTCTAGGGATCGAAGTGGGCATCATCCCAGCACCTGACACACCCACCGAACGTGTCACCGAACTAGGAAACGCAACACGTAGCAATAGGAAATGGATATACAACCTGTGACCTATAACCGTGCCTATAACTAACCTATTGCTAGAACCTTTAGACCTCTAGTAAACATTAAAAACACTATAGTCAACATTAAATCCCTTGTATGCCTCTCATGTTAGCAGTTACATGCCGAGAACATGGAGAAAATATCGGCAAGCAATAAGCACCCCGCAGCAGAGTGATTAATGCTGCGGGGCCTCTGACAAACTATTATTCTCCGTGTGCATTCTATCCTAGGCCACACCTTTCCGGCTACCATGTTTGCATGTCCATCCTTGGGTGCAGGGATCAAATTTGAAGGGCTGGTCTTAATTTCATATAGAAGGTTATTTACTCATACTGCCCTTCTATGATGAAGGGCTTCTAAAAAAACTCTCATTTCAAATGGCAATAACACATTAATTGAACACTTCATTAAAAAAATGTGCTAAAAAGATAATGCATTTCAATTAAATTTATGACACAAATTTTTTTGAAAATAAAACTTTTTTTTTAGAGGAAAAAATACCAGTCTTTGTTATTCATATGAATCAAAAGACATATTATACATCAACCATCTTCATGACAGGAGGAAGTAACATTCCAGTTCAGCATATAGACAAATAGAAAGAAAAGTCTGCAAAGCTGCCAGTCAACAAAATAGAAACACAGTTTGATCGTAGCAGACTTTTCTCATCATCCCTGAATTATCAGGTCAAAATATGCTGTATAATCAAAAGTGACCTACAAACATACACTCCTAAGCAAGACCTTCTAGCTAATAGGTCTCCTATGTAACAAACAAAGAAAGAAGTACATCTGCATGTCATTCAAATGCTAAAAAAAGATGATAATCAGCAGCTAAAAAAGTATGAATTGGCCATGTTCAATGACCTTCCCATCCAATATTTCAGTGAAATATCCAGATCCCAATTCCATTTTCAGAGTCTGCTTTGAAAGACCATCAGCTAGCATGTTGTGCTCTCGGAAGATATGTTTGAAGATTACCGGTGGGACAAGCTGCAGCATATCGTTTATTTCATCACACCAGTGCATCAGAGTAGGAATTTCAAGGGCTGTAAGTCTGTTTATCCAAGAAATAATCACCATCGAATCACCAAAAATCAAATGAATGGGCAGACCCATCAAACAGCTCACTCTAAGAACAGCCCAAAGAGCTAGGATCAGCCTTTAGTACAATCATCGTATAATGTACCGACTTCTCCGTAATTAACATGTGAGTCTTCTACGGCTTCCATATCTAGATATATTATTTACAAAATTCGCATGTTTGTACTCGATTGCTACTTTGGCAACATGACACAATGAGGTGGTCTGTGTTTCCATTCCTGACACATTTCATATCAATTCCGCTTGGAATGTGTAGATGACCTTAGATTTATTTTAAGTTCTAATTTATAAATAAAGTGAAATTTGTATACAAGTTTAGATTTATTTTAAATTTTAATAATCAAGTAAAGCGAAATTTGTATATAAGTTTAGATTTATTTCAAACTCGTAGTTTACATAGAGCCATTTCGAATACACCACTGCACAAAGCAGCCTTTCCAAATAATATTCAAATCCGTGCAGAGGGTTTTCATATAGAAATATTTTATATGAGATCTTGCTAAGCAGCTTAAGGAGCAGTTTATACTTGTAGCAAGTTGTTTTTTTAATTTCTGGAATTTAGCCATACAGAATATCAGAGTATTTATACATCCAGAAATTTGATATATTATTAACCATCGAAATCTATCCAGAATTGGACAAACTCTATAAAAACATTACTCCATCACACACTGACAATAATAACACTTCAATTTTTTTTAATTCTTATTAAATTTATGACGAAAATGATAATTCCTTAGCTATACAAGATTAACTTACACCCAAGTTCACCTTATATTTAAAACAGATCACTGACTCCAATGCCTACCATACATATAAGTTCATATATACACCCAGGTTCACCTTATATTTAAGACAAACATTTGGATGGTTTGGCAACCGAGACTGTGTTGAACCGAAGTTACAATTATACTCCAGCCACTTGGAAAAGATCTTGACCACTTTATGAGACTCTAAGGTGTTATCTAAGAAGTTTTTCAGGTCGCATGGTTTTTAAATGAGTTTTGCCCATAATTTGGGGGTTTTTACATTTTTGTTAAGCCCGTTTTCCTATATTTTGCGGTACCTTAGTTTTTCAACTACCACTCCAGAACAATATCTGCAATAATATATAATTAGAGGACAAACTGTGAGCATCACCAATGGCTACTGGCTAGCAAACATGAGGTAGAGCTCAGGGGATTAAATTAAAGGATGGGAAGCTCCAGGGGATTGAATTAAAGGATGGGATGAGTATGGAGGAGTTGGACTGGATTCTGCATGTAAATACCTGGTTAACAGAGACCAAAACTCCTTCAGAGGGATGATTCCGCCAAAATTCCTGAGTGTTGCAGGCTAATTTGCAGGAGGATGAACTCCAGCGTCAGGTTCTAAGCTGCATAGAAAGGCAGGAAGCTGGTTAAGTTTTCTACCTATTGAATTGAAATGTGAAAATAATAAATAATTCAAGTTTATTATAAGCCCACCAGTTAGCGATGCTACCTTTGAACCAGTTAGCGATGCCAGTGGGCCGCGAGAGGATGTCGGAGTCGTCCTTTGTAGCCAATCCCTGAGCCTTCAACCGACCTGATTCTCCGTCCTTCACCATCTTATCTTCCCTTTGTCGTCGAACACGAGACTCGGATTGAATTCCCACACAATACAAAAGTAAACAAGTAAGTTGAACAGCGCGCATAGGCAGACTTTATAACAGAACAGCGGACTAGACACAATTCAAAAGAAAACGATGGGGCGAGTGAAGAGTAGCTGGTTGTTTAATTTTTGTAGATGGAATTAAATTCTGGAGTAAAGAAAGCTTGCCTATTGGGTAGCGAGTCATGGCCATTAAACCTGGAGACTAATTCCGAACAAGTGACACGACGGTGGTAGGAGTCAAGATTGGAAATAAATGGCACTGTCACGGTGTCACCCATAAAATTGTTGATGGACGATTTTACTGACAGCCCTTTAAATGTCATTTAAATTTAAATAAATAAAATTTTTTTAAATGTCCAAAATAAAAAACTTCATTTTATATGATAGGAAAAATTAAGACGCCACTTCACTGACCGGCTGAGAGCCCTTTGACTGGCCCTGACGGCCTGAATTTTGATCCCTGCTCGGGTGAGTGATGTTATCATGTATATCATATACCAAGTCCATGCATATAATGCATAATATATATATCCTGTCCCTTCAATGTTCAGACACGGTGTTCAAAAAAGCGAATTTGAATTTCAAATCTCAAATTCCCGCGCTCCACGAAATTTACCAAAGGACGGTTCCTCACCAATTCCCTCCATTCTCCGCCATGGCAGAAGATCCATCAAGGATACCTATGAAAACTCACCGTCGGTAGTTCAAATCTTGTGCATTGGAGGAGCGCCTTCAGGGCTTGCAAGTTTCTTAGAAGGAAATGGGTGAAAGGATGCTGTTCTCTCCATACTAAGGCTATGATGAAGGCGGTGAGCATTTTGCAACAATTCATAAGATCTTTGGGGCTAGCATTGTCTGGAAATATTTGCTATATATTCTCATAATCTAGCACTGCCAAGTAGTTGTCACATATCCTACAAGGCACATGATCTACTACGAGATCCAGTCTATGCCTGCTTAGGGCACATTTCCTCCTTGCATCAACTGGTATATAAACTAAATAGCCTCAACGTATGCATTATTTGTTGTTATTTCCATAAATTGATTCTGTTGGTATCTCTAGCTCTCAAGATATGTGTAATGAATTTTTTACAGGAGTTGGCAGGCCGAAATAACCTTCACGAGCGTGGGTGGCCAGCAGCATTTCATTCGGTGTTTCATCCATCTCCATGAATCATCCTGACAGCACCACATCAGTTACAGGTACATCTCTCTGCCATGTCATCCTATCTCCTAGTGCTACAAGGCATTCTTGTCTCATCAAATTCTCTGGCATTTTCTTAACAAAATTTCAGTCCCCGAACCAAATCATATCCAATTTCTGGTCTAGTCGGGTTCAGTGCGTGGAATGTTCATAGAAACAACTGCAACATCTCATGGGAAATACCTGCGCACTTTGCCATCCTGCTTTCCCTTATATATTAACTCTAGCTAGCACATGAATTCATTCAAATTTTATTATTCAGTGTAATTCTTTGAATTTGGAGCAAATGAAGATTTCATTTTGTTGGCTCATCAATTTATTAGATCATCCGGATAAAATCAAGGATCGCAGCTGATAAGTCTGTTCTGGTGGGTGTTTATGTTATATTCCAACTTGCTATATTGGGATAACTGTTGTGGAGCTGAACACATGTTCGATTGGAACTCTTTTCATATGAACTATCATTATTTTTTCGCCAAATTCTATATACATTGATAGGGGGATAGGGCCATAGATCATGATCAGAGCCACCAAAAGTAATTTGTTATTTAGGAATTTTGGCCTTTCAGCGACTTTTAAGATATTGAGCAGGACGATTTCATTGGAACCTTGAAAAAGCTTGAGCAAATAGCTAAAGGAAATTCAAACTATAGTACTTAACTAGTTAGACAAAGAAAGGAGTGGGATAGGGTTTTCAAACTTGCGAACTGCGGGCCGTGGGGATATTGTTTAGACACTTCCACCTCGAGGCCGTGGGAAGGGATAACTGTTGAGCTCTCATTCACATTCTCCCTCTCAGTGGAAGATCAACTGTGGAAATGGCATTTGGTGGTCTCCTCTTCACGTCTATCTCTCTGTTGTTGTATGCCTATCCATGATTTTTGCTCTAGCCTTGGCATTCATAACATAAACCCACCTGGGTTTCAGACAACGCCGGCTAGTCCTCTTACAGAGAATTTTTGTTGATTTAATACCGGCGATGAAAATATAGAAAGTGGACGGGAGTTGTACAATTTTCTTAAATGATTTCATGTAAACTCTATCAATTGACGTTGTTACAGTTGGGAGTGGCTGTAGGAGAACATTGTCCTGTAAGTCGCTGGAGGAAAACATCGTTATTTTATATTTTCTAGATTCACTTTATTTTGCTTGTTCCATTTTGATTCCAATCAATCGAAGTTTGTGGTATATAAACATCTTTCTGACCGAATTATTTGGAAAACTTCAATTTTCACGTCATATTCATCCATTTCTAACTCATCTGTGTGATTGAATTAATCTAATTAATAGTTTCATCCAGACCCGGAATAAAATTGTGAAAATAACGTTGATATGAAAATGGTAATTATAAGTATTATATATATAAAATAAAATCCTTTTTATCCCAACTTTGATATATATATATTGAAACGATATAAATTGATAGAAACATCAAAGTTCAGTTAACAACTTTTTATATTTTCTTTTGGGATAATACATTTAATGAGAACGGTTCAAAATATATCTCTTAATATATCAAGTTGCGTCTTTACAATTCAAGAAATACAGAATACTTTCATATAAGTTATTTATAATTTTTATTTTAAAGTGAAAAATGTTTATTTAATTTATTAATTTAACATTAAATTAATGTTAGACCATGTCAATCTAAAGTCATTTAATATTATTTAACATTGAATTAATGTTAGAACATGTCAACCAAATGGTTATTGTCTTTTCTATTAGAAGTAGAAATGACAAAATCCATAATGGAAGAAGGTTGTTAAAACAAATAGTCGTTACTTCTAATTCTTATTTGGTGTATGATTTATATTTTAATCATCTTATGATGAATTTGAAGAGTTTAATAAATATGTGAAAAAAAACAATAGTAATTGAATCTAAAACTTGAGATTAATGATGGTATTTTCACATAGTATACACAAGATTTATTTATCCTCAAAAATATTAATTAAGAAATCTAATTCAACCTAATTGAGAGGCACACCTTGTTTGTAGGAAAAAGCATATATATTGATGTCTCTAACATTCTTCAAGGTATTGATCAACATTCTCCAACAACACTTTGCTATGTTGGTCATGTCTCTCACAAAATGGTATTGGATTTCCAATGTTAAAACTAGTAACACTATAATTACATTGTATGGTTGGGTGATGATAACATTAAAAAGAATTGGATTGCTCCGTAAATAAAATGAACATCTTTTGAATTGGATGGCTAGGTATATATAATGAAAATGTTTTGAATGTGTTGCATTTGGAAACTTGGTGTATTAGACTTAGCTTGGTGATGATACCACTAAAAATATTTGGCGTGTTAGACCTAGCTTGGAAACAATAACATTAAAAAGATTTAGATGGCTAGGTATATAGAAAAAACATGAATTGGGGCATTATACTTTGATGATGATAACACATGAGAACATTAAGAACATTTGGATGGCTAGGTATATAGAATGAACATCTTTCATGAAGAAAGCAAATATGACTTGGTGCATTAGACTTAGCTTGGCAATGATATAAAATATTTGGATGGCTAGGTATATAGAATGACACTAAAGATTAGCAAGGGTTATGGTGAAGGGGAAAGATAAAGAGAGGA
>LPNX010712429.1:33742-69890 GCA_001517045.1 Pseudotsuga menziesii | reverse complement strand
TAGGTGTAAGTGGAGGAGTAGGGGGGGGGAGAAAGAGAGGGTGGGAGAGGGGGTTAGCAATGCTTAGGAGGATGGGGGAGAGAGGGATAGGAGGGAGGGGTTAATGGAAGGGAGTGAATAGAGCCACTATTTTGTTATTCTCTCAGCTAAAGGTGAACACCTTTCTAATAATAAGGCTTGCAATGGTTATGGTTAAAATTCAATTTAGCTTTATTTTGGTTCAAACTAGTGTTAAATATTATTGTTCATTAATTTGCATTTAGCACACACATCAGTTTATGATGGTAAATGATATAAATGACTGAGAACAATGAAGTTGTAAGTTATTTTATGAAGCTTGTCATAATTATAGATTGATATACTAGTTCTTTGAATATCTACAATATTTGCATTTGTATAATTTTAAAGTGAATATGTTTATAAGTAAATGGGTTTGAGAATTTGTTTATAGCAATTTTCAAAATTATTTATAAGTTTTTAAAGCTTTAAAGATTTTTGAACATTATTATATATTTTATTTTAAAGTGTTTTTGGTTGAATTATTATTAGTTAAACATCTCACCTTGATCACTTATCAAATTATTTCTTAATTAAAGATTATACTTCCAATTAAATACTTTACCTTGATCATTTATCAAATTATTTATTAATTAAAGATTATAATTCCAAATTAACTTTTTTTTTCTTACTTTAAATCTCTACATATTTTTAGGTTTTTTTGGTTACTTTTATTTTTTACATATTTTTAAGTATTTCAAGTGGTTAAATATTATTAATCTACACTTTTTACATTCCCATTTTTATTTGTTGAGATGAAAAAGTTCATACCCATTTTTATTTGTTGTTTCTCACAAGAACAAGTTCATATGTAAATGTATTTGTGGATTTGTTTTAATTTAAACCTTTGTTTTCACAATTTTAAGATTCTAATGTATGGCTAAGTATTTTGATTAATTAAATATTATTATGCACTATGCACTAATTGGTGGTTTGTGTCTGTGTGTTATTTTCTATTATTTTTCATAAATATTTTTCAATGTAAAGTTACATATTCCAAAACCAACTACATATTTCAATCTAAAAATATTTTTGATTAAAATAATAGTGTATATCCATCTTCACCCAATCTATTAAGCATAAAGAGGAGTGCAATTTTTTTTAAGTCTCAAAATTTATACATGTTTAGAAAAAATTTGATCCCTCTCGGTGCTTATAAATTTGGGTTTAAGATGTCCATTGGATGTAGCTTCCTTGCTTGGGAGGAATGATTATTACCTCTCCACTGAGGTTTAATTCTGGATATGCTTTTGTGAAGCCCCTTTGTTCTTAAAAATATCCATGTCCACTAAATATTTTGAAAATAATAACTATATTATATTAAAATAGTATATTATAACTAAGTAGTTATTTTGAGAAGAAGAGAGTCCCAATGGGAAATGGGAAGAGTAGGGTTATGGTAAATTTAATTAATTTACATATTAAGTTATAAAAATATAATATGATAATTATTTAACCTATAAAACTTATGAGAGATGCATTATGGAGGAGAATGCACTAAGCTATTTTCATTAATTGTATTTGAATCTTGTCCATTTTTTTTCCAAAAATATCTTTGAACATTAATCTTTTTTAGTTCATATGAGTTATACATAATTATTAATGAATAAATATAATAATAAATCCTTAGTTATTCAATTATGAAATGATCTTTTCCTTAATAAGAGAAACACCAAGTTTAAATATTTTAAAATAATTTCTATATGTTAAAATATTATTAAACAAGGAGTAGTTATCTTGAGAAGAAGAGAGCCCCATTGGGTAGCTTTGCGCATATATGAAAGCGCTTTCATATATTCATGTGCAGTTATGAATGCACACATATATGGAAACACTTTAGTATATGCGCACAAGCACAGTAACAAAATGCATATACGGAAGTGCTTCCATATATGCACGCACATATACATAAGTGCTTTCATATATGCATGCATCTATATATGCGCAAGGGTACATAAACACATATGTGCATATCAGGAAGCACAGTGCATATACGGATGCACTTCTAGTATATAAACCGATATATACACTAGTGTATATACCAATGTATACACTAGTATATATACTGGTGTATACACTAATATATATTTCTAGTGGATATACTAGTATATGCGCACGCATATACATAAGTGCCTTCCATATGCATAAGCATTATTCCATATATATACATGTGCATATACAAAAGAGCACTTCCATATGTGCCAACATATACAAAAGAGCCTCCATATGTGCACACATATACGGAAGCGCTTCTGTATATGCACATGTTGAAAATGTTGCATACACTAGTAATATACATATATATACCAGTATTACATATACTGGTATATACACCAGTATATATACTGATATATACACTAGTGTATATACCATTATATACTCTAGTGTATATTACTAGTGCATATGTCATTATATACACTAGTGTATATACCAGTATATACACTAGTGCATATACCAACATATACATTGGTGTGTATTCTATTACTATATACACTAGTGTATATACTGGTATATACACTAGTAATATATTATACCAGTATATACATTAGTGTATACAATGGCATAATATACACCAGTGTATATACCGGTATATGCACTAGTGTATATCCCTAGTATATACACTAGTGTATACATAGTTTATAGGTTCAAGCACTCTTCTGTGTATGCACACGCATAGACGAAAGCACTTCCGTATATGCAGTTCCATATATGAGTACGTATATACATAATGCACTTTCATCCATATACACGTGCATATATGGAAGAGTGCTTTTGTATGTATAGAAGGAGCTTCCTATATGCATGCACATATATAAAATATCTCTTTTGTATATGCACGCGCATATAGTAAAGTGCTTATGTATATACGTACACATATACGGAAGCATCTTCCATATATGCACACACATATATAGAAGCATATTTCATACATGTACGAAAGTGCCTTCCATACATACAAACACACTCTTTTGTATATGCGCACACATATACAGAAGCACCTTTTGTATATGCATGCACATATACAGAAGCGCCTTCCATATATGCGCACACATATACAGAAGCGCCTTCTGTATATGCGTGCACATATATGGAAGGCGCTTCTATATATGTGCATGCATATACAAAAGGTGCTTCTGTATATGTGTGCGCATATATGAAAGAGTGTGTTTGTATGTATGGAAGGCACTTTCGTACATGTATGAAAGATGCTTCTGTATATGTGTGTGCATATACAGAAGCTCCTTCCATATATGCACACCTTTTATATATCATCATATATACAAAATATATACATACCAGTGTATATACCTAGTATATACACCAATGCATATACCTAGAATATACACCAGTGTGTATACGATATATACTAGTATATATCTGGTATACATACTAGGTATATATACCTGGTATATATGCTAAGTATATACACTAGTGGTGTATATGCTATATATACTAGTATATACACCAGTGTATATACCTAGTATATATACTAGTTATATACACTAGTGTATATATTAGTATAATGCTTTTCTGGTATAATACCAGTATATACACTAGTGTATATACTAGTATATCCTCTTTGGCTCTTGCTCGTTGTTCATACTTGGAAATCCGTAGTTTTTCTCCAATTATGTTCTAGATCACACATATGTGAAGACTTTTGATAATATCCTTTGCACAAGTTAAGAAAAATGCATTTTTTTATGCAATACGTGCAACCTTTATAACTTTTAGCATATATTTAAGAGTAGTAGTAAATAATAATCACAAATTTAACTTTAGTTTGTATAATTAAATTTACAAACTATTTCTTATCTAATGATGAGAGATGGAATCTAAATTTGAAGCAATCACATAAGGTCCTATGTCATCTAACCTTACTAGGGTGACCTTGACTCTCAATCTTATCAGGATGAATGCTTCATGGGTTAGGCTAATACTAAGTCTTAAAAAAAATGCGTTCCTTCACATTGCCACCCTTTAACCCCCAACCTTATGAGGGTTTAAAGTTTTGGTAAATGGTATGGAAATGGTGGTGCGCATGGGGTAAAGTACGGGGACTTCACTTAGTGAACATCTCACATAGCACCTGCGATTGTGGGATATTAAAGAATACCCTTAATTTCTAGAGATATTGACCCAAACTCTTTTTGTTGAAACTCCCTCCCAATACTTAAAACCTCCTCCCCACTCCTTTTTATACCTCAATCCTTATAAACCACTCTACCCACCCCAACCTTAAACCCCTCATCCCCCCAATACCTGCAATATATTGGTTCAATTTTTAATAATTTTAATACCCAAAATATGAACTAACGTGATAGGATATTGGTCAACATGTGAAGCCCCCATGGGGTAAATGTGTACAAATTCACACCAATGAACACCTTCACCCTCGATTGCTACCATCTTATCCCTTCCCCCATGACCACTCAGTCTTACCATGAAAGTCCTTTAAGTGGGTGATGAGGTCTTAGCATTGATAATATACTAGTTTGTTCCTTTGAAGTGAGTGAAAGGGTCCTCATTGTGACAATACTACTAGAGGTAGGGATAACCCTTATAGCTCTCTAGCTTGCATAAGTGATAACCATACATTCTATCTAGTTCATGGCTAGGTTTTCATACATGATTGTCTCTATAATTTTGTTAGTTCTATTTACTAGACTAACCAATCAAATCTAATAATTGTGTTAGTTTCTATTTATTCTCCTATGGTTTATTATCCAACATCCTTTTCAATAGTCATATACTTTGTCACTTTGGATTTCATTCTGGTTGTCTGGATTTAATTCACACTCATTTTCCTCAATTTTGATTGTCTATTTTATATCAACAACTTTTCATGCTTGTTCTCCTATGTTGATCATCATACATGCTCCTCGTCATCTTTTTCTATATGATAAATTATCTTTTGGAGATACATACTATAATTGACACTTAAAATCACTCAACAAATTTATAACATCTTTACAAGCACTAAGAAGTACATTGTTTAATGCAAACAATTCATCCTACAACAAGTTGAGCATAACATTAATTAATAAATGATAACTAAGAAACTAACAAAATTTAAGAACTTATACCTGTATATGCACTAGTGTATATACTGGTATATACATTAGTGCATATACTAGTATATACATGGTGTATATTATACTGGTATATACATTAGCACATATACCAGTGTATACACTGATGTATATTATACCGATATATGCACTATCGATATAAGCATCCGAGTTTTGAGCCAGGGTACAATGGTGTAAGATGCATAATATCATCATTAATGTTTCAATGTACATACACAAAATTCCAATCTATTCCATAAGATTTTACGTACGATAATCTAATTTTTCAAAGTAATATACACTAATGTATATTATAGTATATACAGTAGTTATATACACTAATCTATATAACATTATATACACTAGTAATATACACTAATTTATATAACAGTATATATACTAGTGTATATACGGGTATATGCACTAGTGTATATGTCGGTATATACACTAGTGCATATACCAATATATATACACTTGTGTATTATATAACGGTATATACACTAGCGCATATACTCGTATATACACTGGTGTATATTATACCAGTAATGCACTAGTGCATATGCTGGTATATACACTAGTGCATGTACCAGTATATACATTGGTGTATATTATATCGGTATATACACTAGTGCATATACCAGTATATACACTGGTGTATGTACCGGTATATACACTAGTGCATATACCAGTATATACACTGGTGTATGTACCGGTATATACACTAGTGCATATACCAGTATATACACTGGTGTATGTACCGGTATATACATGGGTGCATATACCAGAATATACACTGGTGTATATTATACCGGCATATACACTAACGCATATACCAGTATATACACTGGTGTATATTATACCGATATATGCACTACCGGTATAATATACACCAGTGTATATACTGGTATATGTGCTAGTGTATATACTGGACCCAATATATACACTAGTGCATATACAGGTATAATATACACCAGTGTATATTATATACACTAGCGCATATACTAGCACTAGTGCATTACTAGTATAATATACACCAGTGTATATACGGTTATATGCGCTTGTGTATATACCGTTATAATATACACCAGTGTATATATATCATTGGTATATGCACTAGTGTATATACCAATATATACACTAGTGGATATACCCATATATACACTGGTATATATACTAGTGTACATACTATTATATACATTAGTGTATATTACTAGTGTATATATTGTTATATAGATTAGTGTATATTACTAGTGTATATACTATAATATACATTAGTGTACATTACTTTGAAAAATTAGATTATCGTATGTAAAATCTTATAGAATAGATTGGAATTTTGTGTATGTACATTGAAACATTAACAATGATATTATGCATCTTACACCATTATACCCTGGATCAGAACCCGGACGCTCACTTCAGGCAAGAAAGTGGTCTCATCGTTGCAAAGGACTTCAACCCAGATGCGGGTGACAGAAAATCCAATGAGGACATGGGGGCTAATGATGGGACTATCCCATCATCCGCTTGACATCACCATCACATCATGCCCCTATGGTTGTGCTCATTTACTTCATGCTTGGATGTGGCCACCTCCAGGATGTTTGAAGGGACGTATCCATCATCTCGATGCAGAAGGACTTTAATGCCCCACCCTGGTGCTTGGGTCGACGCGCCAACAGTCTTATGCCTTGGTCCCTTCATCATTTGGGCTATTCGTTCTTTACATTCCTGCTGCTCTATTCCCAGCACTCATCTGATCACTCATCCCTCTGTAATTCCTCTCTCGGCCCTGAATTCACCATTATCCTTCTCCAACCAACCATGTCACGAAGGCAACAAGGAATCCCTCGGCATGGCTGTTCTAGGAGAGGAGCCCAGTCTGAACGCCAAATTCTGCTCAGTGCACAGGCAAGTGGAGATGAATTCGATGTTGAGATTCTGGATGTTGTCCGCCAAATGGTGAATGATTGGGAATACAAATTATCTGGTGTCGTCAATGAAGCAGGACACACTTTGGAGCAAAGAAGGAACTACTAGGTGATAAAAAACCTACTCATCAAGATCATCCTCTGCTTCAATTCCCATCCCCTGGCTCCTGCTCCTCCTGCACCACCTGTTCCTTTGGAAACCCTTGCACCTCCGACACACCCACCCCCACCGCCTGCTCCTGTCGACTCCACAGTCCCCCCTGCGTCAGCCTCTGCACCTTCCTCTTCCACCATGCCCCCTGCAATCCCTATGGACTGCGAACCCCCTCCTCCCCTACCGCAGAGCCACATGAAATCTCTCTCAGTTGGCAACTGTATCCCTAGCCCAGCCATGGCCAGAAAGACTGCCCCTCTCCCGATGAAACTACCCTTTGCAAATGATGATGTCGAGGATGACTCATCCAACAACGAGGAATCAGGCTCCTCCAGTGATGATGCATCGGATGCCATGGATGATCTAATTGAGTAAATCTAATATGAAACAATAAGACATGGTAAAGCAAATATGAAACAATAAAATACTAAACATAAAGTGGAAGAAATCATGCAACATTCCACCAAATTAAATCAAAATATGTATATATAAACTAGTGAAATTCAACATAGTAAAGAAAATATGAAACAATAAAATACTAAAGATAAAGGATGGAGAAATGATGATGATGATGATGATGATGGTTAACGTTCCCTAAGACCAAACTTTGGTCTATTGGACCTAAAGAAACGAATTATTTAGTTTGTTTTAAAATTGTATTTCTATGCTCAGAGCTTGGAGAGACGCGTCCCAAGTGCACTATAATTTTGACAAGTTAAAAGGCTAGGAAGGTCGATAGTGCAAAAAAGATTATGAAACTAAGATATAATGTGGGTGTACGCAGGGAACTCTAAGAAGAAGTTTTTTTCATCGTCAATGTTCATATTCTCACAGAGATGGAAGATCCTTTCCACCCATGGTGCGTTAGGAACCACCCAACGACTTGTTTCACTATAGAGCTCATGAGAGTTCGTTCTTATCTTGGCTATATTGGTTTTTTTTTAACTAGTTAAAACAGAGAGATACTTTTGATCTTCTAGAGTAAGGTTGATGACCTCCTTAATATCTTAATTTTCTTTTCGCCTCTAAATCTCTCTCACACCACATTTCCTCTTTAAACTTAGAAGTAACAATATTTTTAATGTTTTAAATATTTTGTAATGCATCATTTTCTTTGATCTCCCAAAGGTTTAACCAGGCCCTGGTATCTTTATACCAACCTCGCTTGAGCCTTAGGTGGTTTTGGATGGAATTTAAAGCTAGTTTAGGAAGTCTATGGTCTCCCATGTTATAGATTTTTTGTTTTTATAACAAGAGCCTAGTCATAGCTAGGTTCTCGATAGGCGAAAGACCCACTTCTATAAGGAGAATAGGGTAGGGTGTATTGCTTTTAATTTTTAGGTTATACATTATGAAAGACTTTTGGATTTGCTCAATCTTTCTCCAATATTATCTAGAGATGTTTCAACCCCAAACCTCACACCCATACAAGATAACACGAGTGCCTAAAGTTTCAAAGAGTAGTTTCCTTTTATCCCACATCGCAAGGTTTGTTGCTTTACAATTATTTTCGAGACCAAAATAAGCTTTCCACCCTCCATTAATCCTTTCTTAATGCTATAGTTCTAGTTGAGCTTGTGATGAATATCAATTCCTAGGTATTTGTAAGAAGACACTTCCTCCAAGTTGTTATTGTCATACACAAAATTAGCATAAGTGTCCTTGGATTTTACAAGCATTGTGGCAAAATAAAATCAATAAAATCAAGGTAATAAAAAATGGGGAACTATCTAAGTACAAAATGAAATCAAGGTAAAAAGGATGGAGAAATTATCAAAGGACCATATAGTTGAGAGGAAAGCGGCAAAGAAGGTAAAATAAACTTTTATATATTTATTTATTTGTTTATTTCTAATTGTAAACTATGCCCATAAAATTATTCTCGAAAATACATTTCTCATTCTCCTAGATTGATACATATATAAATATATGTTGTAAATTAGATCTAGTAAATGTATGATTATGGCATGGAGTGCTATCATCTCCACTCATATTTATTTTCATAATTTTTTTTAGAGTTTAAATTCCAAATCACATTACTTAATGCATTAAATATAAATATACAAATACTCACTTCATCATGTAAAAATAGAATATAAAAATTAACTCATAAAAATAGATCTACACTATAAACAACAAAAATATTGTACACTAATGTATATAAAACATTTAAGATTAAGTAACATCATTAATTAGAAGTCACTTCACATTACATACATAATTTTCTTTAATATCTTTAATTACCTTATATTATCAATTATTTTTATTATTTAGAATATAATAAATTTTAAAACTTTAAACCAAAATTCATTTTAAATATTTATTTAACTAAACAATTAATCAAAATTTAAACATATAAAAATAATAATAATATCCCATTTTACAATTACTAAAATTTTAAAAAATTTAGATTTACATTGGCTTTTCGTTAGTAATTTTTAAAAAGTTTAAATTTACATTGGCTTTTATAACAAAAAGAATTGTAACTTCGAATCTCTAGAAATCATTTAAATAAAACTTGATTATTCTATATTGAATATTTCCACTAAGGACTTTCAAGAAGTGTCACTTTAATAGTCAAACTACAGGCCTCTTGGTTTGCCTAATTTCACAATTCTTTTCATTAATGTATGTTGTTAACCTTAACATGACATCAAAGGCTCATATGATAATATTTTGGAGAAGTTCACATACCGGACAATTAATTGGTTAATAAAATTTTATTGTACTATTTTTGGAAGACAGCACCTTTTTTTCCCTGGCCTATCTGAAGTGTAAATTCTTGAACATTAGAGTAATTATATAAATAGTTGAGTAGACTTAGGCATATTGAAGAGTAATTTCCGATCGAAGAAAATCATAAGAATATGTTTTAATCCAGCAGCTTACAACACATTTCTATTTTACATAACATACCAAGCAACTCTGCAAATCAAATTTGAACACAAAAACGAATGAAATGAATGGTTGCATTTTTTAATTTATTTGGTCGATTCATCCGAATTTGATAGCTATATCGTTTTGTAGGTGTGTATCGTATACAAAAACCCTCAAAAAGGGAAAATGTAAGATAATTTGGACGTTCAATTTATGCTTCCGGCCATCCTCACATTTCAGGTGCTTATTGGAACTCTCAATTACATGATTTTGAATACATAAAATTATAGTTTTTTTTAAACTTAAATTTTATTTAAAACATTTCCATAGTTTTCATCAAATGAAACATTCTCAAAAACTTTCATTTTCCGTCTGAAATGTTCCTTGGATATTTCAATCCATCATCAAGTAAAATGTTTTCACCAATAGTAAAAGAAAAAAGCCATTAACTTGAATAATTAGAAAGAACCATCAATAAAATTATATAATACTATTTTTAACACATAAGTTTTAAATAAATATCACCATTAATTATATATATATAAACTTGAATCATGATATTGAGAAAAAAAATTATTCAAAGATGGAAAGATTATTATCGACTTATAAATAGTTGTAAATCGACCTTTGACTTTGGGATAAGAAGAAAGTTGTTTTTAAGACTTTTTCCTCATGTTATCTTATATAGATGTGAAGTTTGGGTATGCAAGAATAGCAAAGAAGTATAAAACAAATTCAAAAGCAGTTGATAACATATAATCTCAAAATTAAATGCAATAGACTCTTATTACATCTAAAGAGATGCCATGCCTTGGCTAAATCATTGGGGAATCAAGGAAGATGTCACTTGTAACACCTTGGTTTGGACCCCATGGTATTAAATTGCATATGATGTAAATATTATATTAAATCATGGTGTGGAGCTCAAGACAAAGGCCCCACCATGGATTTTAGTGTCTTATGTATCGACGATTAAAATCGATGCTGATGGTTTATTTGCTAGTCAGGCACAATGTGTTTGAGACACCATGTAAAATGCTAATTAATAAAAAATACCACAACTAGCTACGCCCTGCAACGTTAAAGAGATGGGGGCATGGTTTCACAAGGAATAGGGAGGGGGATTAATTCAACGCTTTGAGCCTATGGGGGGGAATCCAATGTCTAGGTGAAAACCCATGAAATGGTTAAATACCCTTTTTATCTTTTATGCCTAGTCATCTAAGGGAGTTAGTTGGGTAGTTATTGCCTTGGGGAAACGTATGCATGGGCAGCGTCAGATCTGGCAGGGTTGACAACTCTTGACCACATGCATGCCCAAGAGGGGGTTCAACCATTTTTTTCCTCACGTGATGGAGACGATTGGCATCCCTCATGTAGGGAGGTAGGCGGTCTTTTCCTCATGCAACTAGTTTTCTTCTCAGGCTGGGGCAACTTGTAGGTTCTGTTTTTTCCCTTTCACGTTTTGTTGTTGTGTGCGTGTGATGTCAGGAGGCATCCACGCGTTTCTCTTCCTTGCGTCCTTGGAGCTATTGTGGGTGCATTCATCCATGCTCTTACAGTTCCTGTGTTGTTTTCCCATGACTTGGAAGTGCCTTGTGAATATCCAACGATTGGGATCTTTGTTAGAAGGTGTTTGTGTTGTTTTCCCCAGGCTGGGAAGTGTCTTGTGATTATCTAGTGGTTGGGATCTCTGCTAGCGGGGGGGTGTTTGTGTGTTTCGTGGTGGTACTTCGTTGGTTCATGTTTCCCAAGCGAGTGGGAGAACAAAGCCACATTTTCTTGGGTGTGTTGAGTTTGTTTTGGACACGTTAGGGCCAAAATTTCCATGGGAATCGAACTGTTGTTCAGGGGTTGTTTTCACCCATCTTGGTAATTTGTCTTGTTGTCCAGCCTATATTCCTCAACCCAGATCTGTGTATCTTGTTGTGCATATTTTGTTGTTTTGGCTTGAACTGTGTACAAGACTAGGAAGGGAAGAGACGTAGAATGTGCTTGATAAACCTAGGGTAGAACAACACAATAAGATGAGAGTGGTTGGTGAATTGGCTCTACACATACTAAAGAGCACTAGAAGGGAAGGGGTATCCCAAGGGATTGTGGAGCAGAGAAGGTGACACTTCCTTGTGCTAGGTGTGTAGACCATGGGGTTTCCAATCCAGATAGTTCTTGTGCAGGTTTCCTTAGCTCCGTGGATGAGCTTACCAGCTTAGTAGTTTTTCCTGTCCATTGCCTTAGAAGCTTGACAAACCCAACCAAAAGGACGGCTTGGCTAAACCTTTTTTTGAGTGTTGGCTTGGCTGTTTAACCTGATAAACCCAACAATGTATTGCTTGTTAGCTGAATTATAGCCTGATAAACCCACTATGAGGGCTTAGCTGAGTTCTATTGTAGCTTAGACTGTGTTTACTTGGTTGAGTAAGTCCAAGGGACTCATCTATTAGTGAGTATGACAGTGGTTGGGTGTGAATGTTGCTTGGTGGGGTAAGTCCAAGGATCCACCTGTTAAATGACTAGATGTGTGTTATTGTGATTGTTTGTTTGTTTGGCCGAGTAAGTTTAAGGAACTTGCATGTTATTGTCTTGTTTCCTTGGCAGTCTGTGAAACCCCAACAGGTGTGTTGTCTTGACTGTGGATGTATGAGTTGGGTTATATGTGAGCCTGTTTATGTTGTTCCCTAGATCCTTGTGGAATCATGCCCATCTCGAGGGTGGCAGTGTTGCTGAGAGATTGATGAGCATGTTGGCCTATGGTTGGGTGGAACGTTGCAGTGACGTAGCTAGTTGCAAGACAATCTCATTTCAAGATAAGCATTCTCTTGTCTATTTTATATCTATCTGCAATGGTATTTGTTTATGAATTGTTATGAACATGTTGAATGTATTGGATGAATGTAATTGCTTCCGTTGTATATTGCATTATGCATCCGTGGATGTTTTATTTCCAATGCATTTTATAATTTATCTTATGTTCATGGGGCTTAAGATTGTCTGGGTTATTAGCAAGATCAGTTGCGTCCTCTTCGCCAGTTAGAGGGTTGGGGACGTGACATCACTCTACATAATAATGATAATTTTAAAAGTATTATCACATCTAAATTTGAGAACAGGTTGTAGTGCAATAAAGAATTGGTTTTAACTAGTCTAAAGAAGAAACTCAAAATTATTAAAATAAGAACAAACTCTCATGAGCTCCATAGTGAAACATGACACTTTATATTTCATAAAAAGTAGTAGGATGAAAGATTTTTTCAGCTTTGTAATACTAAAAAGATTGAAAATAAAAATCACTTTAGAAATCTAAATATGAATAGTTGAAATCACATAATTTATGCATTCGAAAATGCAATTTAAGTCATGAAAAACTGTAATTTAACTGAAAATTATATAACCAATTAATATCAAATATCAAATAATATAAATGAAGAAAACAATTAAATATTTATAACATATATATAAATAATAACTATTTTGAAATATACAAACACAAATAATAATTATTTTATTTTTGTTATATATAATTTATTAGACCGTGATAGAGAATTATAGTAATCAAAAGCACTTGATCTTTAATAATAATAAAATTATATATTTTTAAGCCATTTAAAATATTGAATTAAACATACAATTAATTAAGGGTAATATTGAAAACCTCTATCATAAAGTTACCACAACCCTCTCTAATTCCATTAACAATTTCTGTATTATGGTGTCATGTAAGGATGAGAATAGAGAAAACAACCCTTGGTATGATCAAGAGTGAAATCATGCTAGAAAAAACATTAGAGATGCTTCCAACGAGTCCTTAAAAAACAACAAGATGTTTGGGTACAAATCACCAATTAAAAGCAAAAGGGGGTGTTATATAAATAAAAAGAAAGAGAATATTTTGCACTCTCTAAGGTAGATTCTAAGAAATTCTGGAGACAAATTTTGAGTCATAGAACTAATGCAAATAATATGGTTCTCTTAAGGATTGGAATTCCTACCTTAAAAATCTTTACAAATCACCAGATGTCAGGGACAACATCCAAACCCTTTCTACAAAGGAATATTTTTTTCTTTATAAGACTTAGAATTTTTGGTTAAGTGACTCACAAAAGCAAAATCTAAGGACATTGAAGGATACCAAACCAAATTCTTAAAAATTGGTGGGCCTATTCTCATCCCTCATCCACAATCTCTTCAATTTAGTAGTCAAACAAGGTTTCCGCAAACCCTGGATAAAAATCCTCATTGTTCCTATTTTTAAAAGTGAAGATAAAAAAAACCATCTAATTATAGGACCATTATTATTAACCTTCTTTTACCCAAATTACTTGGAATTATTCTAGAAAATAATATCAACATATGGATAGGAAGGCATTGTGTGAAAGAGATAAAGGCTAGACAATATTTCATGGATATCATTCAATTGAGTACCACCTTGTTACTCTTAGGGCCATTGCTAAGAAGTGTCGCAATAATAAAACTAATATTCTATGTTGTTTTGTTGACTTTAGAAAAGCATTTGATAGAGTGATAAGAAGTAACCTTTGGAATAAATTAGAACATCTAAAACTCCCTTTTGAGTTCAGAGTTGTTGCTATAGGGTTGTGTGAGAAGGTTATTTCCAAGTTTAGGAACTTTGAGGGATGGTTAGAAAAGATTAATTGTAATATAGGAGTTAGACAAGGTTGTCCCTATTACACCTAAATATCACCACAGTCATGTTATGATATGGGTATCTCATTGTTTTCTCTAATCCCTCAGATTTTGAGGTGGATAAATGAAAGAAGCGGTATTTTTCCCTTATGTTTTTCCATGTTCCAAGCACCACCGTACCTTGTCAATGTCTGACAACAGGTGTTACCTAAGCAAGCAATGTGCCTTTCCCACTTGCAATGAGTGGTGTTGCCACTTGTTTCCTTCATGTAGCAGTCGATACCCCATAACACCACTTATTTCCATTCTGCAAAGTGCAATGCTCATCCTAAAAATGAAAAAAGAAGAAGTTTCGAGAAGTTTCCTGAAGAGACATTCGTGGAACTTCATCCCTAACAATATGGACACGTGGAAATTGAATTCCCTTATCCTTGGGATGATCCCACAACCTTCTCCTTTGAATCCTCAACCCATTCTATCCATTATAGCCTTTAAATATTGGCCAACCCCTCATGGAAAAGGGGAGTAATATTTTGTTAAAGTATCAAGACTCTGGCTAAATAATACCAGACCTTCTTGGATTCATTAGAGGCAAGAGGAAGCTTGAGGCAAGGTTCCATTGGCAGTAGATCCCAACAGCAAGGCTTGGTTGTGATATCGCCTTTTTTTTATCATTAATACAAGCATTATTTTATTTCCCATAAACATTGTATATTTGATTTGTAATGTCATTTTTTTGGAATTTTGGAGAAAATTACAAATTGGGAAAAATTAGAGCTTTACTAGTCATGACTATGGAGGGTTCCAACTTTCACCAAATGGTCCTGAATTTGAAATTCAATGGAATGGTGATCCTTAAAACATAAAAAGGTGGTTTATGGAAAATTTTCATCTAACTTTATACCTATGAAACCTTGTTTTGGACGGATGACAAACAGGGTCAAAATTACTAGGAAATTGTGATGAAATACCCCCTAGGGTGTAGGGCAACTGGGATTCCCAAATCATGTATGAACCTCCAAAATTTGTAAGAAGAGTGTGGGGAATTATATAAGGCCTCATGGAATATAATTACACATGATTATTAGTTCTTCAACTGGTTATATAGTTCCACATTCATTTTATAACTTTTAGTGAAATTTCTTATGGGAAATTGCATAACTAGCTCGATTTTGACATATGCAAGGTAGAGTTAAAGGCTCATATCAGGATGTGACATATAGATACAATATAAAGAATAAAAATTTATTCTCTAACAGTATTAAACACCATATAAATTCCCTCATACAAGTCTTGTATACAATTCATTTAGTATGGGAGTCAAATACATGAAAACTAGTGAATTAGTAGCATGGAATTGCAAGAGTTTCACATATGGATTTATTGGATTTCGACCCACTGAGCATAGGGAAAATTACAGAGTAACACATTATATATGACTGTAACAATATCATCAAACTCATACACCATCCATCATACAAATCTGATACAAGACTCCTTCAAGATTGAAGCCAAAGTCATGGAAACTAGTGATTCAATGGCATGGGAATGCAAGCTTTTCACACATGAGTTTATTAGATTTTGATCCATAGAGAATATGTTCATGAAATGACAGAGTTATACATAATTTATGGCTTCTCCATAATCATAAAACTTATATATAATCCCTCATACAAATATGATATACAACTCTTTCCAAAAAGGAAGCTAAACACATGAAAGTAGTCATTCAAGAGCATGGGAATACAAGCCTTTCATACATGGCTTTATGATATTTCAACTTACAGATAATATGAACATAGGAGAACATATCTAGACATCACATACCCAATATTGGGCATCAAATATCCTCAGAAAAGTGCAAGCACCACTCCAACAAGTGCGCCATCAACATGAGAGTGCGGGGGAATGGAGAATAAGGAATGATAGAATAAAGAGATAGATGAGAATTCGACTGTATGGAAATTCAACCTAAAAATTAAATATACTTCATTAAGATCCAATGAGAGGTCTGAATGGACTCTCCATCAACTAACTTACAAAGGAATCCAACTTCCTCTAAATTGGTTCACAAGTAGGGAGAGTGAACACTCCCCGTGCAATGGATGAGCAAAATCTCTCAAAAATGCCAAAGGACAATTAAAAAATTATCAAAATACATTCTAAATCCTCATGAAATTATTTTATTAACTTCATGAGGCCTCCTAAGGTCTAATTTCACTCTATGGGATTCCTCCAACTCATCTTAGTGGTTTAGCACCTCTCATGACATGTGTCTTCCTCTTCATGCTCCAATTCTTTCCCCAATTCGAATGGATTCCTATAACTCCCAAATTTTCCCTCTTGGTGGCTATTTGTATCCCATGTCATGTCATATTTTTCATATGTCTGCAATCAGGTCTGAATTTGTCATACTTGTCATAAAATATTTCATCATTTGTTTCCATAGAGTGCATGTAATCTCCTTCCAAGTGGCACACCTTCTCTTCTAGTCTCTTCTTCTTCCATGAGAATTAATCTCCTTTACTTATTTGAATTCCTTGTCTCATCATATGATATTTTACATCACATAAACCTCCAATAACGTTACATTACCCATGTGTTCTAATTTGGATGAAGATCATGCCAAGTATGTGGGGAATCTAGTCATCCAAAGGCTCCACAAGCTTCCAAGTGTCTTCATGAAACCATGCCACCTTATTTTCTTAGAATTTATCATTTATGTTATCCATTTAAATGTGCCATATGGTAAACTAAAGTCCTTTTGGGTCCCATATCCCCTTATTACAAAATTTATGTCTCCATCTCAACCTAGGGAACTAGTAGGTTGGTGGAACATTATTTGCAAGTAGTCTTATTAATTGGAAATTATTTAAATGGCGACATGACAGTCCTCCCCACTCAATATTTCTTGTCCTTAATCAATTTCAAACATGTATTTTGAATGACCTTGTTTCCTTCCAAAACTTTGCTTCAAACCTTAGCTGTAATTTAAGTAGTGGCACTCATGCACTACAATTGTGTGTTTATAAAAGTAAAGATATGTGGATCTTTGAATATTTATATGTCTCGTGACATCACCACTAACACCAAAAGGATTAATGAAAACCATCAAAACAAAATTTTCACAAATAATCTTTACCTCCATCTTTCTGAAACCTTTTATGAACTTTCAACCCCTTTTTGCTTCTGTATAATTCTTTGTCGTTGGTATTGATTTTCCAAACTTTAATTTCCAAGATTCCAAGAAATATTCAAAGAGGAACCACCATGCTTGTTTATTCTCTACTCTGATTACAGAGTAAAAGCATGGTAATGTGTCTCACTTTTTCCCCTTTTGAGGCGATGAAATTTATGAATTAAAAGTATTTATTTAGAAATCTACAAATCCATCAAGAATTATATAATGATTTAATAAAACAAAAGTTTTCATTATGAATGAGTTGTTATATGGTATTTTTTTTTAAATTAAAAAAATTATTTTTATCTTATTTTCTTTAAAGGCCATTTAGTATTATTTCAAGCATCTCATAAGTATTGACAAAACCGCAACCCCCCATATCTATCTTCATTTACTTTTTTAATTCCAATTTTTTTAATAGGTTTTTTATAGACACTTTTAAGATTGTTGTACATATTTTTAAATTTTATTTATGATATGTTTTAATTATTATTAAATTATCAATATAAATAATAATTTTTATGTGTACGTAAAAGCGTGTCCCAAAAAACTATCATTTTAAGACTTCAAAATCAATATTTTTTCATATGAATATGGAAATAATATATAAGTGATTGTTAAAATTATTTTTTGAAATTTTTTAAAAGCACATTTTTTATTTTATTTTATAATAAATACCTTAAATAAATTTATAAAAACAGAATAAATTTTCTTGCTGCAAAGTGAGACACATTACCATGCTTTTACCCTACAATCACCTTCTAAAGTGGTGACTCAATATCCCCTACTACTTGTTTTCCCCAAAATTGGAACCAAGCAATACCATGATCACATTGCTTGTATTGCACCCTTCTAAACATCATGAGTACAAAATATGGATCACAAAAGTACATAACAACACCATACAAATGTACATAAAAAATTTACCTCATCAAAGAATCATGAAAGTGCTTATACATTTGACTGAGTAAATCATTATGTCTCCCATACACAAAAGCATTAGGTATTTTATCAAATATTTCCCATTGACATTGGTGAGGATCCCATGTCCTATAATGTTGCTCCAAAAGAATATAAGGTTCATCAATATAATTAACCGTGTATTCTTTCATCCAACAAGTGAATGAAGAACCTCAACCAATATCTGAACCAAATCAGGAACAAAGAAAACATGAGGTCTTCAAGTGTTTCAAAGAAGTTTCATAAATACACCCATGAATATGTATATCATAATGAAATAACAAAAGATGTTGCTGTGAATAATGATGTTCTTCAATCATATATCTCTTCACCCAAGTGTGGTATGAAGTTCCTCCAACATCAAATGGACTATGCAAGGAGCAAGGAAAAACACGAGTCTCCAAGTGACTTAAGTGAACATCATAAGTGCATCCATTTAGATGTGTATCATCATAATGTAACAAAGGATGACGATGCAGATGTAAATAATATGAAACTCTAGCCATTCCATCATCAAAAGGAGAGATAGGAATCCCATACTCCTCATGTGGCACCATAAAAAAGAAACCTTTCACCCATACTTTGTTAGGATGAATGCTACAAAATGTGGAAGTGTAGGATGTAGGAGAAATAACCAACTCACCCAAAGGATTAGAGAGTGAAAAAATTTCATTATTTGAAGGATCCATAGGAGTAGTAACATGCAACTCCCTAAAAAATGCAAAACTTTCCTCATAGGTTGATTCCAAGGTAGTGGAATCATGCACTTCTCAAAAAAGTGTGTAACCATTTTCAAGAGGAAACTCAAGTTCCTCTTCCACCACAACAAGTGATTGCCTCTCATCAAGATGATCTTCAAACATATCAAGAACCTGAAAATTTCCATGTCTCTCATGGTCCCTCATGTCATGAAAGTCCTCCAAGCAATCTACCATATGACAATCTGAAACATAGGAGTAAGAACAAGTATCTTGCAACCTCTTAAGAAGTTGCTTATTTTGAGTTTTGAGATTATGAATATCCTCATTATTATTCAAGTATGCTTCATGTATACATTCATTAAGCTCAACCAAATTGTTTCTATAAAAAGTAAAAGACATGAAATTACCTATGATTGTGCACATTGCTCTTTGAATCTTCTCCGTGTCTTCAATTAGGGGAATTTTGAGGTAAAAATGGCCTCAAAACAAAAAATGTACCATCAAAATCAACTTTTCAAGAACCGATCAAATTCTAGAGAATGATATCATCCTTTATGGTTGAGGTAGCATCGCTTGAGTTAAAGTTGCTTACTTATCAAATTCTAATTGGTGGATGAAAATTCATGGTTAACCATACTTATAATGAAAAAAGTACTCATAAATTACTTTCAAGTATAATATTTATGTACTTAGTACTCTTAAAGTACTTTCACTTTAAAGTAATTTCTCTTTTGAAATAAAAATATATTATTAATCAAAAGCCAAACATAAATTCAAAAATAAAATTATGATTTAATACTTTTGAATTTTATATAATAAATAAATTTTATTGTATGTATAATATTTTATGACATAATAAAATATTATTATATATTATACCACATCATATAGTATAACTTTTATCATATATTATAACTTTTATTATGAGATATATAATACATATAATATATAACATAAAGCAACATATTGACATTATATAATATGATCCATCTCTTATGTTTTATTTTTGTTATAATATAAAGTCACATATATTATGTGTTTATATCAATGGTCATATATCATATTATATTAAAATATAATATAATTAATAATATTATTATTATTTTATATTATAATAAGTATGATATATATTATATTTTAATATAGTATATAGTGTTATATTTAATTAAAGAATAAATATTAAAATTTTATATTAAATATGTAAATATATAAAATAAATAATTATTAGTGTGAATTATTTTAAAAAATATAATTTAGAATTTAGTAACAAAAGTATAATTTAGGTTTACAATTCACAAGTAAAATGTTTTACTTTTTTTTATGAGTACTTTATTTTAGTACATGTATGCATTCAAAAGTACTCATGTTTCTAGTCATATCAAAGATTATTTTTTATTAATTTTATTTGTGCACATATTTTCACTTTAACTTAACCATAGTTATATGAATTGTAGTGTAAAAGATGAGTTGTAAATACACTTTTCCAACAAAATGACAAACTTACAATATTTTTTTATATCTCTCATGACGCCAATTTTAGACCTCAAAATTCCCCAAATTTGAGGAAGGATGGCTCCTCCAGTGAATAAACTTTCCAAAAATAATTTTATACCAATGCTTTAGTGTCATGGAGTATGCTAAGGGCGTCATGGATATCCATTTCAATCATTTTCAAAGACCCTACAATGAAGGATGGTTAATGGGAGTGAACCTCCTCTTCTTCTTTCTTCTTCATTTGATCAACTTCTTGAAGCTCAAGTGGTCATGGGGAAGTTGACCTTGGTTCTCCATTAGCTGCTACAAGGTATTCATCTTTATGCTCATGAGAAATTTGTCTTGTAGAAACATTTTCAAATCTGATCTATGTGTCACCAACATAGAGTTGTGAGCACTCCTTCACAATTCAAGCATCCATCAATAGATGCCCTTTGGTCCATGTCCATAGTATAATGTGCCTAGGAATAATATTCAATAGTTTCAAGGTTCTCTTATTCATTCTCATGTGATGTTTTCTCATATTTTTCAAATTCACTTGGGAGTGAATTTTGACCCTCGTGATGTAATACTTTTTCTACTTCGCCACCCATAGAACTTGGTGACTCCTCGGTCTCATCCATACTTGTGGATTGCTTCTTGTTCCTTAATGAGTTCAAATCTACCTTAATGTGTCTGAATACATACAACCAATAATAAAATTCTTAAAAGATAATTGTCTTATGTGTCTCTCCATGATGGAAACTACTTCTACTACCCCCTATTGCTAGCTTACCCCTAAGTTGGCTAGCCATCAATTCGAACCCTTGCATAAGCTGCTTGGTCGTATAATCAAAATATGACTTAATGAGTTTCTTAAATTCATATGTATCATCCATAACTTCAATATGTTCCAATACCATGTTCTGATACCATAGTAATTTCCTTTTTTCGTAATTTTGGAGAAAATTACAAATTGAGCAAAATTCGAGCTTAACTAGTCATGACTCTAGAGGGTTCCAACTTTCACCAAATGGTCCCGAAATTGAAAGAAAATCTGATGGTGACAATTAAAACATACCAAGGTGTTTTATGGAAACTTTGTATTTGACTTTAGACCTCTGCAACCTTATTTAGGGACGATGACCAAAATTACTAGGAAATTGTGATGAAATCCCCCTGGGGTGGGCCAACTGGGATTCCCAACTTATGTACAAACCTCCAAAATTTGTAATAAGAGTATGGGGACTGATATACCTCATTTAATGTCACTACACATGGTTATTAGTTCTGAAAATTGGTTATAGAGTTCCACATTCATTTGATAACTTTCAGAGAAATTGCTTATGGGGAAATTGCATAACTAGCTCGATTTTGACATATGAGATGTAGAGTTAAAAGATCAGATCATGATGTGACATATATATACCATATACAACATAAAAATTTATTCCCCAACAATATTAAACACAATATAAATCCCCTCATACAAGTATTGTATATAACTCATTCAATATGGGAATCAAATACATGAAAACTAGTGAATTAGTAGCATGGAATTGCAAGAGTTTCACATATCGATTTCTTGGATTTCGACCCACATAGAATAGGGACATGAAATTACATAGTAACACATCATATATGGCTATAAAAACATCATAAAACTCATATAACATCCCTCATACAAATATGATACAATACTCCTTCAAGATTGAAGCCAAAGTCATGGAAACTAGTGATTGAATGGCATGGGAATGCAATATTTCCACACATGAGTTTGTTGGATTTAGAGCCACAGAGCATATGGTCAAAAAATTAAAGATTTATACATCATTTATTGCTTACCCATAATTATCAAACTTATATAAAATCCCTCATACAAATCTAATAATTATCAAACTTATATAAAATCCCTCATACAAATCTAATAATGATCAAACTTATATAAAATCCCTCATACAAATCAAACTTATTTCTTCCCCATAATTATCAAAATTATATAAACTCTTTCCAAAATGGAAGCCAAACACATGAAAACTAGTCATTCAAGAGCATGGGAATACAAGCCTTTCATACATTGATTTCTGATATTTAGACTTACAGATAATATGAACATAAGAGTATAGAGAAATACATCGCATACCCAATCTTGGGCATCAAATATCCTCAGCAAAGTGCAAGAGCCACTCCAATAAGTGTGCCATCAACATGAGAGTGTGGGGGAATGAAGAAGAAGGAACGAGAGAATCGGGAGATAGATGAGAATTCAACTGTATGGACATTTGACATGCAAATAAAAATCCTTCATTAAGCTCCAATTATAATTATTAACGGCCTCTCCCTCAACCAAATTGGAAATGAATCCAACTCCCTTGAAATTGGTTCACAAGCAGGGAGAGTGAACACTCACCGTGAAATGGACAAGCAAACTATCTCCAAAATGCCAAAGGCCAATTAAAAAATGATTAAAAGTCATTCTCATTCCTCATGAAATCATTTTATTTGTTAGGATTAATTAATCCTCCTTTGTCCAATATAGTCTATTTGGTCATTTTTCCTAACTTTCGAAGACAAATCTTATATCCAATCTATCAACTATTGGAGAATTCATTTTAGATGACATGGATTCCATGAAATCTAACACCTAATTTCTCACTATCCTCAAACTTTGAACTCTAGGGATGCTTAAAATAAAAATTTGGTGAAAAAGAAATCGAACCACTCTCAAGAGTTTCCTTGATTCAAGTCAAAGAATAGTCATTTCTTGAAAAAAGGGACACCATCTCTGAAGTGGAAAAGGATAAACCTTCGCTTGATGGATTGGTTGAAAAGGTACATTCTCTCACTCTCTAAAAAATATCTATGTAGTAGAGGACTTTGGTGTTGTTTTTCCTTTAGAGAATATTCTCCCTTTAAATCTCGAATTTAGATTGAAGGATTCAAGGGAAAAATGTTCAAATTCCATGATGATGACTATGAAAAGGATTTTGCACCAAATACATGGGAGGGATATTCTTGGGTTCAAATTTGGATTTAAAGGATTTCTCTAGCATCTCTCTCTCTCACTCCTAAAGGAGAATAAAATGACTTCCTTTATAGAATAATTGATTGCCTCACCCAGGCACTTTCCCCTAGGATATGAATTAAGATCAAAAGGAAAGGATAAATTCAAGATTGGGATCGAAGCATGTTTATCCCTCGATTAAATTCTCATTTAGGAACAGGTGGGAAGTCCCACCTGGTCTTGGCACATTAAAAATTGCAAAAAGAGGTCAGAGATGGAAAACATGCAACAATCAACAAGGACCTTAGAGTAGGGAAGGTCCGAAGAGAAGGTGCACGATAAAAATTACTTCATTCAATGAATGTGGGATCCAAGGAAACCATAGTCAAACGACCCTTAAAATACTTTTTGGAGTCTATAATCCAGATATCTTACTCTTGCATGAAACAATGTGTGTTGGGATGAAAGAAAAGAGTTCTCTTTCCTCATGTCTAAAATATTGGTCCTTCATTATGGTTGATAATGTTGGTTTATTGGTTGGAGACCTATATTTAGATCACTTTTTCTTGATGTCTCGTCCTCCATCTTCATTGTGGAATTGGGGTTAAGGAGTTCGATAAGTCTCTTAGAATTATTAACTTATATGACCCTTATCCAGAGAGGAGGTGTTTTTGGGAAAATATGTTGCTTTTTGGTGAACTTTGAGGTTAAAGTGTAATCTTAGGATCAGATTTAAATCTCACCACCTCCATACAATAAATGTGGGGAGATATGGATAGAAAAAATGACTTAGGATAATTCTTTATCCACTTCTTTTAATATAATCGTCTAGTCAATGTAGAACCCTTGAACATGGTCCCTACCCGGTGAAATGCAAGGAGAGGAAAAGAGACCGTCTCAAAACGTTCAGACGAATTTCTAGTTTCAAAAGATTTATTTAAGGAACATTCAACCTTGAATACTTGGGTTGGTTTGGGAGGCATTTCAGACCACCTATTGATAATCTTGGAAATGGTAAAGGAGAAGAAAAGAGTTTGATCCCCTTCATGTTCAATCATGGTTAGATTTTAGAAGAGGACTATTAAAATATAATCCTCCATACTTGGACCCATATCTCCTCCATTGAAGACACCTCGACCATGCAACAATTTATTGACAATATCCAAAGAGTAAAAAACTGCATGATATATTGGGCAAATTCCTATCAGGTGAATTCCAAACCAGACTTAAAAACAATATAAGAGAATATTAACTTACTATACCAATCTAATGTGAATGGATTATTCTCAGGCATTGAGGTTGAATCATTAAAATCTATATAAGACAAAAGGAAAACTCATTGTGGAGAAAGAGGAAATCGTATGCATTCTAAAGATCAACATGAATATACGGATAAAACAAGGTGATAACAATACAAAGTTCTTTGATAACTATGCAGATCACAAAAATAAAGTAAAAATATTATATGGAAAATATGTGCATCGGATGATTCAATCGCATAATCCTTTAAGGAAAAAGATGAGGCAGGTTTAATTCACTTCTCTAATATTTTTAAGGAACTGAAGGGATGTAATATTGGGGAGATAATGAAAATATCAAGGTTGGTCCCTTTAGTTTGCACAGAGGAAATGAGCAACTCTTTGGAAGATGATATTACTTGTGATTACATTTTCTTTGTTCTTAGTTCCTTTAAAAGAGACAAAATACCTAGGTCATATGGGATTTCATTTGAAATTTACTTGGGATTCTATGATTTGATCAAAGAAGAACTCCTAAAAGAATTCTAGGAATCTAAAAGATCAAGGAAAACGTTGGGTTCCCTAAACTCGTCCTTTATTGCTATAATACCCAAAAAACAAGATTCTCAATCCTTTGAAAATTTCATGTCGATATCTCTCTGCAATTTGATTTATAAATCAAATCAAATATAAAAAAATCAATCAAATCATCAACTTCATTCAATGAATGTGGGATCTTAGGCACCCATAGTCAAACAACCCTTCAAATACTTTTTGGACTCTATAATCTTGATATCTTACTCTTGCAAGAAACAATGTGTGTTGGGATGAAAGAAAAGAGTTATATTTCCCCATGTCTGAAATATGGGTCCTTCATTATGGTTGATGCAGTTGGTTTATTGGTTGGAGACCTATATTTAGATCACTTTTGCTTGATATCTCATCCTCCATTTTCATTGTGAACTTGGGGTTAAGGAGTTCGATAAGTCTCTTATAATTATTAACTTATATGGCCCTTATCCAGAGAGGAGGTGTTTTTGGGAAAATGTGTGTCTTTTTGGTGAACTTTGAGGTTCAAATGTAATCTTAGGATGAGATTTAAATCTCATTGTCTCAACATGAGAGGTGTGGGGAGATGTGGATAGAAAAAATGATTTAAGAGAATTCTTTATCCAATTATTTCAATACAATCGTCTAGTAGAGGTAGAACCCTTGAACATCGTCCCTACCTGGCGAAATGCAAGGAGAGGAAGAGAGACCATATCAAAACGTTTAGACCATTTTCTAATTTCAAAATCTTTATTAAAGGAACATTCAACCTTGAATACTTGGGTTGGCTTGGGAGGCATTTCAGACCACTTATTGATAATCTTGGAAATGGTAAAGGAGAAGAAAAGATTTTGATCTCCTTCATGTTTAATCATGGTTGGATTTCAGAAGAGGAATAAAAAAATATAATCAATAATTGCTAGCAGGTTAAATTCTTTATTGTTAGGTATTATGTCTGAAGAATAATTCAGTTTCCTCCTGTTGGAGACATTTACCACCATACACACTCATTTTGGTAAATTTGGCCTAGTTAAACCACTATCCTAAGTTTTATTGATTTAATTAACATCAGAGGAGCATTGTATGACATCAACATGAGCACACCCACGCCTACCTTCAGTCAAGGAGGCTAACTTAGCCTTCTCCTAAATTCGGGGAGGCTAACTGGAGCACTCCAGGGGTGATCTGAGTGTCATAAATGAATTTTGTTGCTAACTGATGGTTACAATCAGTTAAATAGAGCAGTGAAGGAGCCTCCCTTCATTAAATTGATTATTTAATGAACTGGAGTCAACAGGGGCACCTCCAACCACTTCTGATGGTCAGTTACACTTCAGTTAACCTCATCAGGGTTCATTGGAGTCATTGATGCGCTACCACTTGTTGGTTGGCTTGCAGTGACATGTGTCTGAGCTACTTTCAGTTAGAATTAGTCATTTATTGCACTTCAACTTCAGTTAGGGCTCAGTTGAGTCAATTAGGGTTTTGATCAGTGGTTAACTTGAGTGTTGACTGTGGCTTACATTCAGTTAAGCTAGACTCACTCATTCAATTCGAATGACCTCCTTGGGAATTTGAATTGATTTGTCATTCATGCTTCCAGCATGATCATTGTATTGTATCATCATTCTTTCATTTGATTATATAGAGCTGCTACTTCCATTGTAGCACCATTTTGCCAATTTTATGATTATATGTCTGTATTCTTTGTGAGACTCTGTTTTTAGTTCCTAGAACACTGTGACAAATGAATATGGTATCAGAGCTCACGGTGGGACAAAGCTCATATCTCTTAAAAACAAGGTTTTTGACAGATCTTGCATGAAAAATTGAGCAAAGCTAAAAAATTCAGCACTGCACCAGAAGCCAAGGCTTACCACTTAATACCCCAAGTAAGGAAAATGTTGGTCAAGCTTGCTTGATCAACTATGTTGGGTGTGATGAAAGCCTAAAATGTGCAGGTTGTCCAACCTTACGATGCCCCTTTTATTGTGATTTGCAGGTTTTAACAGGTACAAATTTGAATGGACTCATCAGTCCCTCTTCTCACCCCATTCACAAGCTATTCAGAATGGAAGTTGAAGATGATTGCATCTCTGAAGAGATGGGGTCTCTATGAGGTTTCTATTGGATTTGGAAAAAATTCTTATGAGAATGAGAATGACTGGCTAAATGACGGTGTTAGATATTTCGGAGCAATATGTCTGGCCCTTTCTCCTAGCTTGCGCTACCTTATTGGTTCTGTTGAATACCCAAAGGATCTCTGGACTAAATTGGATAGAACCTTTGGCAAGCACAATGAGGATCATAATAGCACTTTGGAGATCACATCTAGAACCATAAGAGTTCTTTACTCAAAAGTCTCAGCCTCTACTGTCTTTGATGAAGTTGTTCAAGATGAAGAAGAAGCAGAATCTTCTACACAGTCAATTCGAATTGAAGAAAGTCTCCTTGCAATGACTCCTTCTCCTGATGCTCCGGAACTTTGTGAGATCTCTGATATCTCATCTCCCCATATGGATGAAATAGAAGAAGAAATTCGAATCTATGATATTGAAGAAAAACACTGCTGTACTTCCATGCAAACACTCTCCAGTGATTTTCCTTTGAATTCTGTGCAAAATTTGCCAGTAATTGCTTCCTAAAGTGAAGAGAAATTTGATTTTTCTCCCTCTAATGTTGCTGTCGATGTGTAAATATGTGATACCTTGGATATTTTGGAAGAAATATCATATTAATAGAGTGATCCATTCGCTCCTCGTGATCTACATTTTCCAGCAAATTCCTGCAGGATTGCATGCACCAAAATTCAGAATTTTGAAAAAGAAGAAAGCTGTGCATCCACCGTCTCGGTTAACCATTTATTTGAATATAATATTAACCTTATTGGATATGATATGATCTTATTTAGATATGATCTGATATTTCTTGGTTTAATATATCAAATTCATAATCTTTCAGTACTGCTTGTAGTTGTTCTCATCAACGATGTGAAGAAGCAAGTACTGCAAGTCTCCTACAAAACTGTTGCTGGGGATTTGATTTGATTTCATAGTTTTGGATCTGTTGTGAACCTATTTAGATCTGATTTAATTTCTGATCTGATATTATTTGGTTCAAATTTTAAGATCCAAAAGCTTTCAGTCATGCTTGTAGCTTCTCTCACCAATTCCGGTGTGAAAAATCAAGTATCGCACTTTCTCTTCAAAACCGCTGATGGAGATTTGGTGTTAGTTTCCTCATATGAGGTTTCTGATATTTTATTATGTGATTCATTAGCTATTTCAGAAGTTATATCAGATTATGGAGCTCAAGCATTCGCTCTCCATAGTCCTAGGGCTTCTCTACCTTTGGTCACATGCTCATCTCCTCACAAAACTAGTAAAGAGGAAGACATTCTGCATCCACTTGGACACTTGCTCCTAAGATTTGGGGCTGATTTTAACACTCATGGTTTTCTATTCAAGGATGCAACATATCATTTTATTGAGTGTTCCACACATGGTTCGAATCCTCAAGAACCTTTGCTCCCTCTTCAAATGATTTCAGCTGCTCTAAATGGATCCAGTTTTCACCGTGCAACCGTTTATATTTCTGATTCAGTTGAGTGCATTGTTCTTCTTCCAAAGTGGAAGATTCCTCCAGAAATATTCATTTAGTTTGGATTCATAGGTTCACATGCACAATCTCAGGATGCTGCTGCATAGAAGAACCAATTCTTGATTTACTGCTTAGTTTGAGGGGGGGTATTTTTCCCATGAGGTTTTCCCCATTTCCTTGGTTACATTAAGCAGTTACTTTATTGTATAGGGTGACCTATGGCCTTTGTTGTCGGGGCCCTAGCATTCTTATGCACTTTATGTTTTCTACTCCTCTTGAGTATAGCTTAAGGGGGGGTGTTGGAGACATTTACCACCGTACACACTCATTTTGGTCAATTTGGCCTAGTTAAAACACTATCCTAAGTTTTATTGATTTAATTGACATCAGAGGAGCACTGTATGACATCAACATGAGCACACCCATGCCTAACTTCAGTCAAGGAGGCTAACTTAGCCTTCTCCTACATTCAGGGAGGCTAACTGGAGCTCTCCGAGGGTGATCTGAGTGTCATAAGTGCACTTTATTGCTAACAGATGGTTACAATCGGTTAAACAAAGCAGTGAAGGATCCTCCCTTCAATTTAATGATTATTTAATGAACTGGAGTCAACAGGGGCACCTCCAACCACTTCTGATGGTCAATTACACTTCAGTTAAGCTCATCAAGGTTCATTGGAGTCATTGATGTGCTACCACTTGTTGATTGGCTTGCAGTGACATGTGTCTGAGCTACTTTCAGTTAGAATCGGTCATTTATTGCACTCCGGCTTCAGTTAGGGCTCAGTTGAGTCAATTAGGGTTTTGATCACTGATTAACTTGAGTGTTGACTGTGGCTTACATTCAGTTAAGCTAGACTCACTCATTCAATCCAAATGACCTCCTTGGGAATTCGAATTGCTTTGGCATTCATGCTTCTAGCATGACCATTGTATTGTATCATCATTCTTTCATTTGATTATACAGAGTTGCTACTTCCATTGTAGCACCATTTTGCCAATTTTATGATTATCTATCTGTATTCTTTGTGAGACTGTTTTTTCAGTTCCTAAAACACTGTGACAAATTAATACCTCCAAAATAGACAAATCCATGATGTAGTATCATTAGCACAAGAAGGGGCCACATTCAATTGTGACCTATAAATTCTCAGTGTTGGCGATGAAGGTAGACTTAGCAAAGGATTTTGATAGAAGAAGATGGACATTCTTGAGGATTTATCTCCTTCAAATGGGCCCGAATTATATTTTTTTACATGTATTATAGGTTATATTCATTCATCCTCCTTTGCGGTCTTAATCAATGAATCTCTATTGGACTTATTCAAGGCCTCAAGAGGACTTATAAAACGATGCATGTTATCCACTTTTTTGTTCCCGACTATGGAAGAAGTTCTAATATTGATAGTGAAAGAAGCAAAAGACAAGGAGAGATTAAATAGGTCAATATTTCCAAGACTTCCTCTCTATCCCATTTTCTTTTTGTCGGTGATGTCCTTCTCTTAAAAAATGGTAATCTTAAGAAACTCTTAAAACTCAAGGAACTCCTAGATATTTATGGGAAGGTGATGTTTATGGATATAAATATGAGTAAATCATGTATCCCTTTTCACAATATCTTGAATCCAATAATGAATTACCTAAACGAAGCACTCCCCTTTCAGAAGAAAGAGTTATTTGAATGCTCAAGTATCTTGATTTTCACCTCAGACCTAACAACTACAAATTGGATGATTGGTTATAGATCTTCAGAAATATTGAAGATCGAATTGCAATATGTGTTAATAGGTTCTTATCATGAGGTGGAAAGTTGATACTCATAAAATCTATTCTAGAGAGCATTCATGTTTATTGTCCCTCAATAGAAAAAAATAGAAAAAGAATCCTGGTTAAAATATGCAAGAAGTGTTTTGGTTATCTATGGTCGGGAAATAAAACAAAGGAGGGGATCCCACTAGTCAAATACATCAAACTTGCTAGGACAAAGAAATTGGGTGGTTAGGGCTTGAAAAACTTACATAATTTTGGGAAATCTCTATCCAAGAAGAACTTTTGGAGATGGATCAATAATAATTATTTGTGGAGTAAGTGCCTAAAATCCAAATATATAAAATAAAATCAATCGAAGAGTGGTTTACGTTAGAAAGAAAACCTGAACTCTCTTGTTCTATAGTGTGGAAGGCCTTCATTGAAGCTTTTCCATTGAATGGAAGATGGAGTGTGTGGAGTGTTGTGGACGGAAGACGTATTGACATAGGAGAATATCCATGGATTGGGGAAAAGAATGGATATGCCCTCCCACAATAATCGATAGATACCCTTCACTCCCATGGCATCTTCCACTTAAGGGATGCGAGATCAAAAGAAAATGGTGTAATTAGATGGAGGCAAGCAAAATATCTTGGTTTAGACAAAAAAAATAGAAACATATTTGGGAGGATTATCCAAGTCACTTCAACATGAATTTCATCTATCTTTCTGAAGAACCAGATTGTTTGGTTTAGTCCAAAAAACCTATATTCATAAATTTCACTGTAAAATTGAGATAACTTGTTGTGGTTGAGGTAGTTCATTAGGAGGAAAGTGCATGGTGGTGGACTCATTTCTGGAAGAAAAAATATCTCTAAATGCCAAGATAGTCCTTTGACTTTCTCTAAATAATAAACTTTTGACATGGGAAGTAGACTGAAAGCATGGATGCATTGGTCCAAGTTGATGTTCCCTATGCCACCAAGCGGAGGAATATATTTCTCATCTAACCTTAAATTGTGTTTTTGTTAAATTATTATGTACTCTTTCTACTAAAGAGCTTAAACCAAAAATCTTTTTGGATCGGCTCCTCTTTAGAAGTTTCATTAGAAAATTGGCTACTCTTTCACATGTCTTTGAGCTTAAATCCTTTCTAAGTATTTTTTTTGTCAATGGGATATGGTGGGCTTGCAATACCATTATTTTCAAAGACAAAAATATGTTGATGTCGGTGGTGGCCTTTATGAGCCACAAACAAGTGGAATAATACAAAGTCTTGGAAGAAAGGAAAAAACCTTGGGAGCTAAAGAAGCCAAAAATTAATATGGAAACTCCCTCGCAGCATTTTAATGGGGCAAGCCAATGACACCTAACTCAAGGAGGAGCAGGGGAAATTCTATCTCTAAAACAACGGTACTCCTTGAAAATAAAATATGTAGTTGGAAGATGCTCCAATAACAAAGTTGAATTTGTGGCTCTTTGGATGTTACTACATGTAGTAAAAATGAAAGGAATCAAGCACCCACTGGTCTTGGTTGATTGCAAACTGGTTATAAATTGGGCCAAGAACAAAACCAAAGTAAACATTCTTAATCTTTTGGATTTGTTGAACTTGCTCAATGGCATGATCAAGAGTTTTAAATAGATATCTTTCAAACATATCTTTAGAGAACTAAATAGAAAAACTAATACATCTCTAAATAAGCTTTATCTCTAAGTGTAAGCTTTCTTATGGAAGAAACATGGTTGGATGGGAACCTCCTTGATGTTTTAGAGGTCACCCGTCCCTTTGCTTGAGCACCAACATCTTGGGTTCTTGGTTCCTTTTTTATGATTGATTTAGGTTATTAGTTTTTGAGGCTTGACAAAGAACAACACCTTAATTCTTGCTCGTTTCCTTTTGAATTTCAAGGCATAATATGTTGGTTTTGTAAAAGTATAAGAGATATTTAAAATAAAAAACGAATAAAGAATTATTCAAAATTATTATATGATATATAAATAGAAAAAAATAATTAAAATAAAGCAAACGACCAAGCCTAAGGAGAATAAAAAGTAAGTTTAGGAAATAAATTTCAAATGAAATAAAAAAGAATAAAGTATTAATCAAAAATTTTATATGATCAATAACTAGAAAACAAATTAAAATAAAGCAAACGACCAAACCTAAGGAGAATAAAAAGGAAGTCTTTTAAATAGATTTCAATAACAGTTTTTAAATAATGGATTCCAAATAAATTTCAATAACAAAGTTTTAAATAATGGATTTCAACAGGGAGTGAGTGATTTTATATTCATTTTGATAGTCAAAATTATTAGAATGTTTTTTTAATGAATAAGAATGAGAATATGATTTTAAAAGTTCAACTTTTTTAAGGTGTAAATTTTTTTAAAGGTAATTTAATTTTTATAGTTTTAATTTATCTAATTTATATTGTTATATATATACAATACTAAATGATTTAAATTTAATTTACCGTAAAAAATTATTTTTAATAATATTTTGTTAATTTTTATAAAAAAAATTATTAACTTTAGAATAAACACTAAGAAAATTTATACATCTCTCCTATTAAACTATAAAATACATCTCTTAAATACAACCAAAAAAATGATATGTTTACTATTAAGAAAATGTTTTATGATTGGAGATTTGTAAAAACTATTACGAAAAATGTATGTAGCTACTTTTTAATGAAAACGAAAAATCCGGAAATTCATTTCGTTTGGGTAAACGTCTATTCATAGAGATTTATTTACTTCATTCATGTATAAGGCCCTTGTTGCGATCCTCCCATATCGAAATTTAGTCTCCATGTGAAAGTACGATCTATTTTCCTTTTCAAAAAAATCCAAAGCTAGTTGAATGCAAACTACTTTTGGTGCATAATAAAATAATATTCCAATTTATATTATATTAGTTTTCTCTGTATGGTATCTGCAAACGTCAATTCAAATAAATCTTTTATAAAGCTCGATCACCCAAAGCCAGTCGCAGATCCAAACCATGATTTCATCTCTAGAGCTCTAATCTTCGTAAGTTTATTTTCATGATCACAAGTTGTTATAGAATTTACATTCATTAAATCAAGTTTTATATCGTTTTAGAATATAAATTTTATTTCTTCTAAATATTTCAGTTTTAAATGGGTTTAGAATATAAATTTGATTTCTTATAAATATTTTATATTTCTAAATTTTTTAATATAGCAAAATTTAAAATCCAAACTCAAATTTAAATTTATAACTAATTTGTGGTGGGTAAATACATTTAGAAAGCAAGTTAAGTATCAAGAAATTATAAGTTATCCATTATCCATCCATTCATGATTAACTATATTTTATTTTTTATATATTTTTTTATCTTTCACAATTATTTGCCATGAATTAATTATCCATTCATCAGTTTTTTTTTACATAAAACTTGTATTTATTTTTTCAACAAAACACAAACAAACTTTCCAAGCCCTTTTCTATCCTCTACAAACCTCAAGTACACGATAAAACCAACCAATCCAGAAGAAATTCATACTCTAGGATAAAGACAATATTAAAAAAAAATGAAAAAAATGAGTAAAAATTAACCAGCCTGCTACCCAAGTTTTAATGATACGACAGCTACATTAACAAGTCGTTAAATCTCAAACTATTGAAATCCAACTTCCTACTCCACAGCACATTACATTAAAACCTAGACAGCATGCTGGTTATTGATGGCCAAGAAGATTCGTTAGAATAGTCTTCCTCTTACTTGCATATCGGTGCCACATAGATTCAAACGTTCGTTGGACACACGACATCTTTTCTCATATTTGCTATTTGACTTGGATTCGCTGGCATTGGGTATGGCAGCCGTCAACGAAACGAAACGATAGCATACCTACAGAGACAGTCAAGTCAACTTAGACCAAAAGTGACCATCTCTGATCGAATAAAATTATAATAATACTTCTTAATATGACAGTTACGTTCCGTGTTGGCAAAGTTTACTGTAAATTGGCAATACAAGATGGAGAACAATATTAAACATGCAGCAGAGTAATAAATGATGCTTTGGCTGCAGCATTGTGAATCCTTGCAGCATTGTGAACCCTTGAATATAAGATAGCATTCATTATTATTTAAGCTTATTTCAAAAGCCTTCAGTGTTGTATGGATTTTGATTTCTTTGATTAGAAGAAAAAGGGAAGATGAAAGTATGTGCAAGCTGAAACTCCACATGGTCCAGGAGCTGAAGCCCTTGAGATCAGCACAAAGAAAACGTACCCCGTTGCCTTCGGAGAATATAAATACAAAGACACCCAGCGGGAGCATAGACTTAAGCGGCGGCTCCACCGTTTTCTCCAAGGTCTCCACTAGCAGTGCCGTTTCGCTCGCCACTCTCAGGGACTCGCTGCCGAGAAACCCTAATCTGTACAGATACAGAGAACTCGCAGACGCCACCGCCCAATTCTCCTGTTCTTGATTAGCACTACCGATCCATGGTATGGAGATTTTCTTATTTATCTCCAAACACAACAATTTCAGCCGCATTTATCCCGTGACGATCGCCGCCATATCCTGAATGATACCTTGTATAGACATGGGATTGATTCTATTCTTCGACAATGCCTCACCCATGAGGACACTGAACATGTGTTGAATGATTGTCACTCTAGAGCATGTGGCAATCATTTATCTGGGATGTCTACAGCCCAGAAAATCCTTTGCGCTGGCTATTTCTAGCCCTTAGTGTTTAAAGAATGTCACGAGGCTGTTAAGAAATGCCCACCTTGTCAACATTTTTATAGGCTTTAAAGAATGGCATGTGCTTCTTTGCCTCTTTCGGAGGGTACGCTTGTTAGAAAGATCATTTGAAACCATCACTTATAGGCATATCCCTAGGGAACATAGGGTAGTTGCTGACTCATTAGCTAATTACATCCTAGATTGGCATATCCCCCATTCATGACATTAAAT
>LPNX010712429.1:0-33414 GCA_001517045.1 Pseudotsuga menziesii | reverse complement strand
ATATATATATATATATTAACATGTTTACAAAAAATAGGTCATGAGACCTCATCTTAAGCACATAGGCTTTCAGGAAAAAATCACCATACAAAATCCTGAAGTTATCAGCTTTCAGTAGATATCTCATACACACAATGTCTAGTGATGCTCGTGGTAGCACATCACTACCCGGGCTACTCTACGTAGCAGCCTACTAAATCGACCCAGTACTCCCGTTGTAGGTCTATGATACCTCAAAGGGAGGTCATCAATGGAAGCGTCAGGGATATCCAAGGTCAACCTCTCCAGGTTTTCCTCTAACGCCTCAATGATATCATCGCCCTGCGGTACAAAGCGGGCTTCAGCTCGTCTATCCAATGGGGAAGCTTCCCCAGGTCGTGCTGCTCCAAAGTCTGCATGAAGATTTTCAGGTCTCATTACTTAACATAAAAACATTTTATCCATTTTAGGGTTTCCTGCTTCTTACTGGTGTCACCCCACTGTCCGCCAGGTGGGAGCGGTAGGTCAGGGTCTCGCTGAAGTCCATACCCGCATAAGCATAATCCTCCACCATGACGATCTAATCTCAGAGCCATCTAAAGAACAGGTCACCAAACTTCACCTTCCCCCTGCCCGCTCTAGTACGAGCCATAATTCGAACCCACCTCTACATACGGTGGTCTCGCGCTCTCAGCTCTGTGAAGACCACCTGAGGTCTCATCTGTGGTACCTGCTCAAAGAAGAAGCAGGCTAGAATGGAACCAAAGCTAAACTGCATTAGTTCTCCATGCTGACACTTAGTCAGTTGATCTTTGAATATTGGAAGTAGGGATTTTGCCCAGTTGAATATTGTAGGTGCCATGGCCTCTATGGCATACAGTATGTGTGCCCTAGAATCCTGGTGCACACCCTGACTCTCAGCCACTCTCTACATAGTAAATAGGACAGTCTGTAGAGGTCCATCCATCACTGCCTTTATGGGGATTTTCTTCCCCGTTGTCCTCGTCCCTGGGATACAGTGACGGTTTATCAACTCTTGGGTGGTAATATCCCCTCCCTGGGAACCTATCAGTGGGATGGGGGCACCCTGTCTTGAGAGTCCAAACAAGAAGTAGATGTCCTCTACCTCTACTGTCAGAATATGAGCTCCAACCTCAAATTGTTGTTGCTTCAGATTCCACATCCAGAGTATGTGCTCTAGCAACTGCTCATGTTATACCATGCTTGGGGTCCGAAAGAATTTCAGGAGACCACAGTCTCATAATGCGGCTATACAACCCGCATTCATTTCAGCGAAAGCGTCATCATTGTCATGTTGTCTTTCTTTCCATATCACCATGATTAATCAGCAAAAACCTGCCAAAAACAATCATAACACATATTAGAATCATCCTTAATCATTTAAATTCAAAAGAATGATTTATTTTTGCTTGTGTTATCATTTTTAGAACTTCACGGCCGACACCTCCTGTGCGTCGTTGAAGACAGGCGGTGGCATCGCCTGTGAGCCTTGTTTTCGGCACGGTTCTAGCAAGGTACTGTGTATCCCGCAAGGGATAAGCGCAGTGCCCGTTCCCATGGTTTTAGGGCTTGCCATACAAGCCCAAAAACCCATCAAAATAAAAAATTAAGACTATCAAAAGGAAGAGTAGGGTTTTAACTATTACCTGGAACTGACGGCGCTCAAATCCGACAGTGGAAACTCCCGATATTAGCAACTAAAGGTCTAACTAGGAAAGTGCTCCAAATGCTCTCCACTATGGGTAAATAGTAAAATGATTTGATTTTTCACTATTTACATGACTTTTATACACATTTTTGGGTCTGACATGCTATAGTTTTGATTTAAAATAGCCTTTTATTCGAAATTTATCAGTTGTAATCCCTTAATGTTAGTTATGAGCACATTTAACACTTGTTTCTGAGTCGATTGCAGGATAGAGGAACCACAACAGTAAAGTTTTGGGAGTTTGTTTATGACTTTTTTATACTACCATAAAATGGAAAAAGTCGATGAGCATTTGTTACGACACTTTGATCGCGCTCTTGAAACCTAGTATCAAAGGTTCGAGTCCATTTTTTATTATTTCCATGCTCATAAAAAGTAACATTGTGTAAAGAAACCTCATGGAGTCTTCTTTTAACCCTTTTTAGGCTCCTTAAACACGAAAAGATCATCGAGTCCATTTTTTATTCTTTCCAGGCTCGTAAAAGTCCACATTATGTAAAGAAACCAAATGGAGTCCTCTTTAAACTCTTTTTAGGCTCCCTAAATACGAAAAGATTGTCGAGCGCTATTGTCTTCTTCACGCTCGTTAAAGCATTTGAAGAGTCGTCCTTCTGATGGTAGGTTATCTCTTTTTCGGTTCGGATGGACTATTTACGAAAAAGGAACACTCCAGCCAATCATGAATGGAAGAGTTCTCTAAGGTATGATTTTACACTTTTTCGGGCCTTAGGGACTAAATCATACGAAAAAGGACCTTTTGGAGTCTTCTTCTGTAATCGTTCAGACTCTCTAAATGTGAACGATATCGAGTTTTCTCTCATTGGACTCGTTAAATTAAACATTGAGAGACCCTTTTGGGAACGAACCTCTCCTCTATCAGGTTCGTAAAACATATGAGTTTGGACTTGTCTTCGAACGAGCTACACCAAGTGTTTGTTACCCTATTTGAACTCGTAAAACCGAAAAGAGGCACTCATCGATCATGATAGGGGAAATGGGAAGGGAATCATTTTACAAATAAATGGCATTAGTTTGTCGTTACATTTGAACATGGCACTGGTCTACATATCATTTCATTCAATTGGGTATTTAGCTGATCTCTGTGACGATCCACTTTCATGAGTCATGTCACTCCTTTGAGTCTTTCAAAAGAATGCATTGTCCACTGTCATATCGTGAGTCTGTCTCATTTAGTCATGCTGCCAATTCTTGTTTTGTGCCACCCGATGTTCAAAGGTAAGTTGAAGAAGTTCACCTCTGCAGTCAAAATAGTCTCTGTGTGATTGCTTTTGAGTCATTCTTGTGGTTACTACATTCACATCATTCCATAACTATGTTCCAAGTTTCGTGTCGTTGATGTGGGACTCATCATGGCCCTCCTTCGACAAGACTATTCCCGTCGACATCAGCTCATTATCCGGGAAATAGTCTTAGAAACAAAAACTTAGTACCTTGAGATATGTATGCCTTAATGACAGATTCTCTTGCTCTCGACATAGGTTCACATCATTGACCTTTGATCGATAGAATCGACTGAGTGTTTGACATCAGGACATCTATTCACACTCAGTATATTGTACTAGGGTACCTTGGGAATCATTGACATCAATGGTGATCTCCCTCGCACTTGTTAACGGTTCACATCATCGACCGGTAATCAAGTGGTTTCTACCATGTTCGACTTCAAATCATTGTAATCACATGGATAGAATCGTACTTTGTGGAAGACGAGACGAAGACCCTGGGTATTTGTTTAGCACTCATTGCTTTCCCTAGGTTGCGATGGAGTTGTGTATATCTAGCATGGATCCACATTTGTATGGTCGTGGCTATGCTCAAATTTGCGTCTGTATGACATAGATCTACATTGTATGTTGGTAGCTATGTCCAAGTTTGAGTCCTCTATCACATGGATCTACGTTGTATTCTAGCAGCCATGCTTGTTTATTCCTCTCATGGATCTTCCTTGTATTGGTCTGCAGCCATGAGTTGGTTACTTGTGTCTATAAGTAAAAAATATTGATGTACTACAGATGCCTACTGGATGACATGCTCCGATCGAGCTGACCTTTTCACCTCGAAGTGACAACTTGTTCTCTCAAAGCTCTCATTTATTGTATCCCTCTAAGACTCATGCTTTGGGGGGCATCCTGTTATACCCAAATTCTGTCACCACCATGTGATAATACCTATGACTTACATATTTTCCCTTAATCCTAGCACTTGGAGTGGAAACCCATGTTGTTTGTTAATCTTACTTGAAAATACTCAGCATCACGCTTTCCCTGTTAACCATGAGCAGTACCTTGCTCGCACTGCCTACATCTTGTTTTCCATAAGTGGTGCCACCACCTATGGCCTTTGGGCCATAAGTGTTTCTAACCTAAATCGCTCTATCATAAGAGGAGAAAAGCGGTGCCCTGGGTAAAATGGGAAAAAGAGAAGTTTCTCGAGGCTTCTATATCATGAGCCTCATGTCCTCCCTTATCCCTATCATAGTGGGTCATTTGAGTTCGAGATCCCCCATCATAGGATCTTAGAGGCCACCTCACCCACAAATCTTTCAACCATCCCTATCCATTGAGCCTTATAAATACAAGCTCATGTCCATTGTTGAGGGGGAGAACTATAAAGGTATTGTTATGCTGTTGGATTGACCACTTGGCCCAAGCCATTTGAGAGCAAAGTTGGATTTTATGGGGATGAAATTGTTGGTTTCATGGGGATGCATGTCGACAGTAAGGCTTAATTGGTTGTAACTTCTCCATACATCTTAATGCAAAGTTGATTTCTGTCCCACATTACTGTTTTTTGATTTCGCATGTATATGTTGTTAGATTCCTTAGTCACTAACATGGATAAGTAGATGATGTTTTGGTAGCTTTGATGTGTTTGTATGTTTGATCTAATTGCAGGTACACAAGTTCACTATCGAAGCGACATTCCAGGTGTCTACAACATCTAGGGAGGGTCTTCATCCTTTGTCGTTCACTCATTTGTTCTGGATCTGAACCATTCAGACCAGAGGAACAGCTTATGTCCGTAGAAGGTGAAATATTCCTACTTACAAAAAATATCTATGTAGTAGAGGACTTTGGTGTTGTTTTTCCTTTAGAGAATATTCTCCCTTCAAATCTCGAATTTAGATTGAAGGATTCAAGAGAAAAATGTTCAAATTCCATGATGATGCTTATGAAAAGGATTTTGCACCAAATACATGGGAGGAACATTCTTTGGTTCAAATTTGGATTTAAAGGATTTCTCTAGCATATATCTCTCTCACTCCTAAAGGAGAAGAAAATGACTTCCTTTCTAGAATAATTGATTGCCTCACCCAGGCACTTTCCCCTAGGATATGAATTAAGATCAAGAGGAAAGGATAAATTCAAGATTGGGATCGAAGCATGTTTATCCTCGATAAATTTCTCATTTAGGAATGGGTGGGAAGTCCCACCTGGTCTTAGCACAATAAAAATTGCAAAAAGAGGTCAGAGATAGAAAACATGCAACAATCGACAAGGACCTTAGAGTAGGGAAGGCCCGAAGAGAAGGTGCACGATAAAAATTAATTCATTCATTGAATGTGGGATCTAAGGAAACCATAGTCAAACGACCCTTAAAATACTTTTTGGAGTCTATAATCCTGATATCTTACTCTTGCAAGAAAGAATGTTTGTTGGGAATAAAGAACAAAGTTCTCTTTCCTCATGTATGGAAGATTGGTCCTTCATTATGGCTCACGCAGTTGGTTTATTGGTTGGAGGCATATATTTAGATCACTTTTCCTTGATGTCTCATTGCCCATATTCATTGTGGACTTGGGGTTAGGGATTTTGATAAGTCTCTTAGAATTATTAATTTATATGACGTGTATCCAGAGAGGATGTCTTTTTGGGAAAATATGTCACTTTTTGGTGAACTTTGAGGTTCAAATGTAATCTTCGGATGATATTTAAATCTCACCACCTCCATGCGATAGGTGTGGGGAGAGATGGATAGAAAAAATGATTTAGGAGAATTATTTATCCATTTCTTTGAATATAATCATCTAGTCGACGCAGAACCCTTGAACATGGTCCCTACCTGGCAAAATGGAAGGAGAGGAAGAGAGACCATCTCAAAATGTTTAGACCATTTTCTAATTTCAAAAGATTTATTTAAGTAACATTCAACCTTGAATACTTGGGTTGGCTTGGGAGGCATTTCGTACCACCTATTGATAATATTGGAAATGGTAAAGGAGAAGAAAAGAGTTTGATCCCCTTCATGTTCAATCATGGTTGGACTTTAGAAGAGGACTAAAAAGATATAATCCTCCATACTTGGACCCATATCTCCTCCATTGAAGACACCTCGACCATGCAACAATTTACTGCAAATATCCAAAGAGTAAAAAAATACATGATATATTGGGCAAAGTCCTATCAGGTGAATTATAAACTAGAGTTAAAAACAATAGAAGAGAATATCAACTTACTCTACCAATCTAATGTGAATGGAGTATTCTCGGATGTTGAGGTGGAGTCCTTAAAATCTATATAAGACAAAAGGAAAACTCACTCTGGAGAAAGAGGAAATTGTATGGATTCTAAAGATCAACAAGATGATACGGATTAAACAAGGGGATAACAATACAAAGTTCTTCAATACCTATGCAAATCATAAAAATAAAGTAAACATATTATATGGAAAATATGTGCATCAGATGATTCAATCGCATAATGCTTTAAGGAAAAAGATGAGGTGGTTTTAATTCACTTCTCGAACATTTTTAAGGAACTAAAGGGATGTAATATTGGGGAGATAATGAAAATATTAAGGTTTCTCCCTTCGGTTTGCACAGTGGAAATGAACAACTCTTTGAAAAATGATATTACTTGTGATTAAATTTTCTTTGTTCTTAGTTCCTTTAAAAGAGGGAAAATCCCTAGGCAGGATGGGATTTCATTTCAATTTTACTTGGGATTCTATGATTTGATCAAAGAATAACTCCTAAAATTATTCTAGGAATCCAAAAGGTCAAGGAAAATGTTGGGTGCCCTAAACTCGACCTTTATCGCTATAATACCCAAAAAACAAGATTCTCAATCCTTTGAATATTTCATGTCGATATCTCTCTGCAATTTGATTTACAAATCAAAGAAAAACTAATCATATAATCAAAACAACAAATCAATCAAATCATCTACTTCATTCAATGAATGTGGGATCCAAGGAACCCATAGTCAAACAACCCTTAAAATACTTTTTGGAGTCTATAATCTGGATATCTTACGCTTGCATGAAACAATCTGTGTTGGGGTGAAAGAAAAGAGTTCTCTTTCCTCATGTCTAAAATATTGGTCTTTCATTATGGTTGATACAGTTGGTTTATTGGTTGGAGACCTATATTTAGATCACTTTTCTTGATGTCTCGTCCTCCATCTTCATTATGGACTTGGGGTTAAGGAGTTCGATAAGTCTCTTAGAATTATTAACGTATATGACCCTTATCCAGAGAGGAGGTGTTTTTGGGAAAATATGTTGCTTTTTGGTGAACTTTGAGGTTCAAGTGTAATCTTAGGATGAGATTTAAATCTCACCACCTCCATACAATAAATGTGGGGAGATATGTATAGAAAAAATGACTTAGGAGAATTCTTTATCTATTTCTTTGAATATAATCATCTAGTCGATGTAGAACCCTTGAATATGGTCCCTACCTGGCGAAATGCAAGGAGAGGAAAAGAGACTGTCTCAAAACGTTTAGACGAATTTCTAATTTCAAAAGATTTATTTAAGGAACATTCAACCTTGAATACTTGGGTTGGTTTGGGAGGCATTTCGGACCACCTATTGATAATCTTGGAAATGGTAAAGGAGAAGAAAAGAGTTTGATCCCCTTCATGTTCAATCATGGTTAGATTTTAGAAGAGGACTATTAAAATATAATCCTCCATACTTAGATCCATATCTCCTCCATTGAAGACACCTCGACCATGCAACAATTTACTGACAATATCCAAAGAGTTAAAAACTGCATGATATGATGGGAAAATTCCTATCGTGAATTCCAAACAGAGTTAAAAACAATAGAAGAGAATATTAACTTACTATACCAATCTAATGTGAACGGATTATTCTCAGGCGTTGAGGTTGAATCATTAAAATCTATATAAGACAAATGGAAAACTCACTGTGGAGAAAGAGGAAATTGTATGGATTCTAAAGATCGGCACGAAGATACGAATAAAAAAAGGTGATAACAATACAAAGTTATTTGATAACTATGCAAATCACAAAAATAAAGTAAACATATTATATGGAAAATATGTGCATCAGACGATTCGATCGCATAATCCTTTAAGGAAAAAGATGAGGCAGGTTTAATTCTCTTCTCTAATATTTTTAAGGAACTGAAGGGATGTGATATTGGGGAGATAATGAAAATATTAAGGTTGGTCCCTTCAGTTTTCATAGAGGAAATGAGCAACTCTTTGGAAGATGATATTACTTGTGATTAAATTTTCTTTGTTCTTAGCTCCTTTAAAAGAGGGAAAATCCCTAGGTCATATGGGATTTCATTTGAATTTTACTTGGGATTCTATGATTTGATCAAAGAAGAACTCCTAAAAGTATTTTGGGAATCCAAAAGATCAAGGAAAATGTTGACGGTTCCCTAAACTCAACCTTTATCGCTATAATACCCAAAAACAAGATTCCCAATCCTTTGAAGATTTCATAATGACATCTCTCTGCAATTTGATTTCCAAATCAATGAAAAACTGATCAATCAAATCAAATAAAAAAAATCAATCAAATCATCTACTTCATTCAATGAATGTGCGATCTTAGGAACCCATAGTCAAACAACCCTTAAAATACTTTTTGGATTCTATAATCCTGATATCTTACTCTTGCAAGAAACAATGTGTGTTCGGATGAAAGAAAAGAGTTCTATTTCCTCATGTCTGAAAGATGGGTCCTTCATTATGGTTGATGCAGTTGGTTTATTGGTTGGAGACCTATATTTAGATCACTTTTCCTTGATGTCTCATCCTCCATTTTCATTGTGAACTTGGGGTTAAGGAGTTCGATAAGTTTCTTAAATTATTAACTTATATGGCCCTTATCTAGAGAGGAGGTGTTTTTGGGAAAACGTGTCTCTTTTTGGTGAACTTTGAGGTTCAAATGTAATCTTAGGATGAGATTTAAATCTCACTGCCTCAATGTAAGAGGTGTGGGGAGATGTGGATAGAACAAATGATTTAGGAGAATTCTTTATCCATTTATTTGAATATAATAGTCTAGTCGAGGTAGAACCCTTGAACATCGTCCCTACTTGGCGAAATGCAAGGAGAGGAAGAGAGAGCATCTCAAAACGTTTAGACCATTTTCTAATTTCAAAATCTTTATTAAAGGAACATTCAACCTTGAATACTTGGGTTGGCTTGGGAGGCATTTCAGACCACCTATTGATAATCTTGGAAATGGTAAAGAAGAAGAAAAGATTTTGATCCCCTTCATGTTCAATCATGGTTGGATTTTAGAAGAGGAATAAAAAAATATAATCCTCCATACTTGGACCCATATCTCTTCCTTTGAAGACACCTCAACCATGCAACAATTTACTAACAATATCCCAAGAATAAAAAACTACATGATATATTGGGAACAGTCCTAGCAGGTGAATTCCAAACCAGAGTTAAAAATAATAGAAGAGAATATTAACTTACTATAACAATCTAATGTGAATGGAGTATTCTCAGATGTTGAGGTCGAGTCCTTAAAATATATATAAGACAAAAGGAAAACTCACTGTGGAGAAAGAGGAAATCGTATGGATTCTAAAGATCAATAGCATTATACATATAAAACAAGGTGATAACAATACAAAGTTCTTCTATAACTATGCAAATCATAAAAAGAAAGTAAACATATTATATGGAAAATATGTGCATCAGGCGATTCGATCGCATAATACTTTAAGGAAAAAGAATAGGCGGTTTTGATTGACTTCTCGAATATTTTTAAGGAACTAAAGGGATGTAATATTGGGTAGATAATGAAACTATTAAGGTTGGTCCCTTCGGTTTGTGCAAGGGAAATTGACAACTCTTTGGAAGATGATATTACTTGTGATTAAATTTTCTTTGTTCTTAGTTCCTTTAAAAGAGGGAAAATCCCTAGGCCGGATGGGATTTCATTTCAATTTTACTTGGGATTCTATGATTTGATCAAAGAATAACTCCTAAAAGTTTTCTAGGTATCCAAAAGTTCAAGGAAAATGTTGGTTCCCTAAACTCAACCTTTATCGCTATAATACCCAAAAAACAAGATTCCCAATCCTTTGAAGATTTCATGTCGATATCTCTCTGCAATTTGATTTACAAATCAATGAAAAAATAATTGCTAGCAAGTTAAATCCTTTATTGTTAGGTATTATGTCTGAAGAATAATTCAGTTTCCTCCAAAACAAACAAATCCATGATGTAGTAGCATTAGCACAAGAAGGGGTCACATTCAATTGTGATCTATAAATTCTCAGTGTTGGTGATGAAGGTAGACTTAGCAAAGGATTTTGATAAAATAAGATGGACATTCATGAGGATTTTTCTCCTTCAAATGGGCCCGAATTATATTTTTTTACATGGATTATAGGTTATATTCATTCATCCTCCTTTGCAGTCCTAATCAATGAATCTCTATTGGACATATCCAAGGCCTCAAGAGGACTTAGAAAACGATGCATATTATCAGCTTTTTTGTTCCCGACTGTGGAAGAAGTTCTAATATTGATAGTGAAAGAAGCAAAAATACAAGGAGAGATTAAATAGGTCAATATTTCCAAGACTTCCTCTCTATCCCATATTCTTTTTGTTGGTGATGTCCTTCCCTTAAAAACTGGTAATCTTAAGAAACTCTTAAAATTCAAGGAACTCCTAGATATTTATGGGAAGGTGATGTTTATGGATATAAATATGAGTAAATCATGTATCCTTTTTCACAATATCTTGAATCCAATGATGAATCACCTAAAGGAAGCACTCCCCTTTCAGAAAAAAAGATTTATTTGAATGCTCAAGTATCTTGATTTTCACCTCAAACCTAACAACTACAGATTGGATGATTGGTTATAGATCTTCAGAAATATTGAAGATCGAATTGCAATATCTGTCAATAGGTTCTTATCATGAGGTGGAAAGTTGATACTCATAAAATCTATTCTAGAGAGCATTCATGTTTATTGTCCCTCAATAGAAAAAATTAGAAAAAGAATCTTGGTTAAAATATGCAAGAAGTGTTTTGGTTATCTATGGTTGGGAAATAAAACAAAGGAGGGGATCCCACTAGTCAAATACACCAAACTTGCTTGGACAAAGAAATTGGGTGGTTAGGGCTTGACAAACTTAGATCATTTTGGGAAATCTCTATCCAAGAAGAACTTTTAGAGATTGATTAATAATAATTGTTTGTGGAGTAAGTGCCTAAAATCCAAATATATAAAATAAAATCGATCGAAGAGTGGTTTAGGTTAGAAAGAAAATCTGAACTCTCTTGTTCTATAGTGTGGAAGGCCTTCATTGAAGCTTTTCCATTGATTGGAAGATGGAGTGTGTGGAGTGTTGTGGACAGAAGACGTGTTGACATAGGAGAATATCCATGGCTTGGGGAAAAGAATGGATATGCCCTCCCACAGTAATTGATAGATACCCTTCACTCCCATGGCATCTTCCACTTAAGGGACACGAGATCAAAAGAAAATGGTGTAATCAAATGGAGGTAAGCAAAATATCTTGGTTTAGACAAAAAATAGAAACATATTTGGGAGGATTATCCAAGTCACTTCAACTTGAATTCCATTTATCTTTCTGAAGAACCAGATTGTTTGGTTTGGTCCAAAAAACCTGGATTCATAAATTTCACTGCAAAATTGAGATAACTTGTTGTGGTTGAGGTGGTTCATTAGGAGGAAAGTGCATGGTGGTGGACTCATTTCTGGAAGACAAAAATATCTCTAAATGCCAAGATAGTCCTTTGACTTTCTCTAAATAATAAACTTTTGACATGGGAAGTAGACTGAAAGCATGGATGGATTGGTCCAAGTCGATGTTCCCTATGCCACCAAGCAGAGGAATATATTTCTCATCTAACCTTAAATTGTGTTTTTGTGAAATTATTATGTACTCTTTCTACTAAAGAGCTTAAGCCAAAAATCTTTTTGGATCGGCTCCTCTTTAGAAGTTTGATTAGAAAATTGGCTACTCTTTCACATGTCTTTGAGCTTAAAGCCTTTCCAAGTATTTTTTTGTCAATTGGATATGGTGGCCTTGCAATACCATTATTTTCAAAGACAAAAATATGTTGATGTCGGTGGTGGCCTTTATGAGCCACAAACAAGTGGAATAATATGAAGTCTTGGAAGAAAGGAAAAAACCTTGGGAGCTAAAGATGCCAAAAATCAATATGGAAACTCCCTCGTAGCATTTTAATGGGGCAAGCCAATGACACCTAACTCAAGGAGGAGCAGGGGAAATTCTGTCTCTAAAAGAACAGTACTCCTTGAAAATAAAATATGTAGTTGGAAGATTCTCCAATAACAAAGTTGAATTTATGGCTCTTTGGATGTTACTACATGTAGTAAAAAAGAAAGGAATCAAGCGTCCACGGGTCTTGGTTGATTACAAACTGGTTATAAATTGGGCTAACAATAAAACCAAAGTAAACATTCTTAATCTTTTGGATTTGTTGAACTTGCTCAATGGCATGATCAAGAGTTTTAAATGGATCTCTTTCAAACATATCTTTAGAGAACTAAATAGAAAAACTAATACATCTCTAAATAAGCTTTATCTCTAAGTGTAATCCTTCTTATGGAAGAAACATAGTTGGATGGGAACCTCCTTGATGTTTTAGAGGTCACCCATCCCTTTGCTTGAGCACCAACATCTTGGGTTCTTGGTTCCTTTTTTATGATTGATTTAGATGATTAGTTTTTGAGGCTCAACAAAGAACAACACCTTCAATTCTTGCTCGTTTCCTTTTGAATTTCAAGGCATAATATGTTGGTTTTGTAAAAGTATAAGAGATATTTGAAATAAAAAACGAATAAAGAATTATTCAAATTTTTTATATGATATATAAATAGAAAAAAATAATTAAAATAAAGCAAACGACCAAGCCTAAGGAGAATAAAAAGTAAGTTTAGGAAATAAATTTCAAATGAAATAAAAACGAATAAGAATTAATCAAAATTTTTATATGATCAATAACTAGAAAACAAATTAAAATAAAGCAAACGACCAAACCTAAGGAGAATAAAAAGGGAGTCTTTTAAATAGATTTCAATAACAAAGTTTTTAAATAATGGATTCAAAATAAATTTCAATAACAAAGTTTTAAATAATGGATTCCAAAAGAGTGAGTAATTTTATATTCATTTTGATAGTTAAAATTATTAGAATGTTTTTTTAATGAATAAGAATGAGAATGCGATTTTAAAAGTTCAACTTTTTTAAGGTGTAAATTTTTTTAAAGGTAATTTAATTTTTATAGTTTTATTTATCTAATTTATATTGATATATATAGTTTTAGGTAATTTAAGGTAATTTAACTTTAGAATAAACACTAAAAATATTTATACATCTGTCCTATATTAAACTATAAAATACATCTCTTAAATACAACCAAAAAAAATGATATGTTTACTGTTAAGAAAATGTTTTATGATTGGAGATTTGTAAAAACTATTACGAAAAATGTATGTAGCTACTTTTTAATGAAAACGAAAAATCCGGAAATTCATTTCGTTTGGGTAAACGTCTATTCATAGATATTTATTTACTTCATTCATTTATAAGGCCCTTATTGCGATCCTCCCATATCGAAATTCAGTCTTCCCTGTGAAAGTACGATCTATTTTCTTTTTCATAAAAATCCAAAGCTAGTGAATGCAAACTACTTTTGGTGCATAATAAAAAAATATTCCAATTTATATTATATTAGTTTTCTCTGTATGGTATCTGCAAACGTCAATTCAAATAAATCTTTTATAAAGCTCGATCACCCAAAGCCAGTCGCAGATCCAAACCATGATTTCATCTCTAGAGCTCTAATCTTCGTAAGTTTATTTTCATGATCACAAGTTGTTATAGAATTTACATTCATTAAATCAAGTTTTATATCGTTTTAGAATATAAATTTTATTTCTTATAAATATTTCAGTTTTAAATGGGTTTAGAATATAAATTTGATTTCTTAAAAATATTTTATATTTCTAAATTTTTTAATATAGCAAAATTTAAAATCTAAACTCAAATTTAAATTTATAACTAATTTAAGTATTTACTAATTTGTGGTGGGTAAATACATATAGAAAGCAAGTTAAGAATCAAGAAATTATAAGTTATCCATTATCTATGCATTCATGATTAATTATATGTTATTTTTTATATTTTTGTTTTATCTTTCACAATTATTTGCCATGAATTAATTATCCATTCATCAATTTTTTTTTGTTTTTTTACATAAAACTTGTATTTATTTTTTCTACAAAACACAAACAAACTTTCCAAGCCCTTTTCTATCCTCTACAAACCTCAAGTACACAATAAAACTAACCAATCTAGAAGAAATTCATACTCTCGGATAAAGACAATATTAAAAAAAAAAATGAAAAGATGAGTGAAAATCGGTGCCACATATATTCAAACGTTCGTTGGACACACGACATTCTCATATTTGCTATTTGACTTGGATTCGCTGGCATTGGGTATGACAGCCGTCAACGAAACCATAACGAGAGCATACAGACAGAGAGAGTCAAGTCAACTTAGACCAAAATGACCATCTCTAATCGAATAAAATTATAATAATACTTTTTTTTTCAGAAAGAAAAAAGCATGTCCTTGATATTCTTATTAGGAATCAAAGGGCATTGATAACACCCACCCACAAAGGTTACATAACTGAAAGATACTGCTAGTCTAGAAAGAGTCACATCAAGTCACAGCCAGGGGGAAAGGCATACAATATAAGTGAAATTTCCCATCAGAAATCTGTCTCATCATATGAAAGATCTAGAGCAATCAGCCCAGTCTATCAAGAACCAATGGAATCAGATCTGCCATCCAAAAGAAGCCACTCAAGTGGTGTCATGTCTATTAACCACAGAGAATAAATATCTTTCCAGATAACATAGCTCAAAAGCGCTGGAAAGAGTCATAAGTGACCAAAAGGTCATCAATAAATTTAGAGAAATAGCCAAAACCTGGATCAAGAGTGAGGGCTGTTTTTGAAAGACTGTCTGCAATCCCGTTGTGTTCTCGATAGATGTGGCTGAAAGTAAGATTATCAAAGCTTATCCAAAGCTTTTGAGATTCCCTGCACCAGTGTATAAGTTCTGGTGGGGCCAGAGCAGAGAGAAAATTATAATAATACTTCTTAATAGGACAGTTACGTTCCGTGTTGGCAAAGTTTATTGTAAATTGGCAATATAAGATAGCATTCATTATTTAAGCTTATTTCAAAAGCCTCTTCGCCTTCAGTGTTGTATGGATTTTGATTTCTTTGACTAGAAGAAAAAGGGAAGATGAAAGTATGTGCAAGCTGAAACTCCACATGGTCCAGGAGCCGAAGCCCTTGAGATCAGCACAAAGAAAACGTACCCCGTCGCCTTCGGAGAATATAAATACAAAGACACCCAGCGGGAGCACAGACTTAAGCGGCGGCACCACCGTTTTCTCCAAGGTCTCCACCAGCAGTGCCGATTCGCTCGCCACTCTCAGGGACTCGCTGCCGGGAAACCCTAATCTGTACAGATACAGAGAACTCGCAGACGCCACCGCCCAATTCTCCACGGGGAGGCTGGGGAATTCGTCCATCTGGAAATGCGTTCTCAGGGGCAAAACGGTGGTCGCCACTATGAGAAGCCAGAAGAGAAAAATCAGGGATTTCAGCTCAGGACTCAGAGAAATCGGCAACGCCCATCACGCCAGCATAGTGAAGCTCCTGGGAGGTTGCTGCGATGGGGGTCGCGTGTATCTTGTCTACGAATACGTCCAGGGATCGAGCCTCGCGGACTGCCTGCGCGGTAGCAAGATGCCTGGATTCACCGTCCTAAGCTCCTGGCTTTCGCGAATGCAGATAGCAGTAGATGTGGCCCAGGGGCTGGAATACATGCACCACGACAGCAAAATCGATTACATACACAATTACTTAAAGTCCAGCAGCATTCTTGTAACGGAGCCCCACTTCAGAGCGCAGATCTGCCATCTGGGCGCCTCTTATCTTGCCGGAGAATACGAGACACAAGTGGATTCGAACTCGAATATCCCGGCCGGAGCTTTGCAAAGAAGCTCCAGCACGAAGTTCACCGGCACGCAGGGTTACATGGCGCCGGAATACATAGCCAGCGGCATCATCTCGCAGAAGACGGACGTTTTTGCCTTCGGTATCATTTTGCTAGAGCTCATGTCCGGCCACGAACCGGTGAGGTATGTGGCGGACAAGGGCGACCGTATTAAGCGTATAGGTCTTATACAGACTTTTAATTCTGTTCTGTCGGAGGCGGGGACTGATGGCGGTGCAGGGAGGCTGAGGTCGTGGATGGATCCTCGGCTGAAGGACTCTTTTCCTGTAGATTGCGCAGAGAGGGTAGCGAGAATCGCCGGTTCATGCGTGGATCCAGATCCGGAAAAGAGACCTGATACGAGATATGTTGCAGGGGAGCTTTCCAAACTGTTTATTATGTCCGAGCAGTGGTCTGAGCGAATGAAAGCCAACAAAGCATGGGTCAGCGGTACCTTCGAGGCCAGATAGATTCCAAGATTTTTGTCCATTTTTTTTTTCAAAATTTCAGAGGCAGTAGAGCATTAAATGTGACGGCTGTCGCACTGTCCGCCGTTGGATCCTTTCCAAAGTAAGATCCAACGGTAGACAGTGTGACCTCCGTGGCATTTAATGCTCTACTGCATGTAGAGTATTGTTCACCGTCAATCCTTATATACTGGACAGACTTTCCCTCGGGAGGGGAGCCTGTCCAATGCACACCGTTCTGTCCAGTATATAAGGCCCTCCATTGTTCGCCGCCCTGGATTGGGCTCTATTGGTTAGTATTTGCTGCAGAATCCTTTAAAAATAATTCTGGATTCCCTTTCTTCCAGATTTTAATATGTTCATCCAACCTTGTGCATTGGACAGGCTCCCCTCCCGAGGGAAAGTCTGTCCAGTATATAAGGCGCTCCATTGTTTGCCGCCCTGGATTGGGCTCTATTGGTTCGTATTTGCTGCAGAATCCTTTAAAAATAATTCTGGATTCCCTTTCTTCCATATTTTAATTTGTCCAATTTATGTGTTGGGTCCATCCTAACATTAAATCTGGTTATTAGAATTCTGCATGGCATGAAACCAAAGTTTCATTTCAAATATTGAAGATGGTGTGGAGATCTTTGTAAAGTAAATTGTATTCGAGTGTTATTCTATAAAGTGAAATACATCTGGTTAAAGATAGGGTGGTTTGTTTGTGAGGTTTATCTAAATTTAATTTTTAGATATCCAACTGAAACAGAGAAAAAATCTGAAGCATATCAAAAAAATGTGAAGAAATTTGTGAGAGCTTTGATTTTTCAATTAAATCATAAACTTTAAACTTCCTATATTAAAAAAACATCATCAATAAAATTGTATATGAAGGTAATTCTTATATTTTAGAATAGGGGAAGTTGAAGGTTGGTTGGTCCACACCACACAAATTCTATCTCGATATGTGCGCGTACTTCCAAGCCGAGCTTTGTTTATTTTTTTAGGGTAAATGAATGATGCCGCGAATATTCAATTTGATCTGTCTGACTGGTTGATTACTATTTAAGGTGGACCAAAATTGACATTCATAAAATGTTTAGACAGACCATTATTTATAGGTTTTTCAAATATCAGATGGTATTTATTTGAATTTTTTTCAAGTTATATAAAATAGTCCTTTATTATATTTAAGGTGGACAAAAAATCACATTCTTAAAATGTTTAGACAGACCATTATTTATAGGATTATTAAAATAATCCTTTATTATACAAGGCCATGTTGATTGCATATTAGTTTGTCTTTTGATTAAGTATTTTTACAATAATTTTTACCTTTTATTTATAGTTTTACATTTTTGACTCATTTTGTTTATTTTTAAAAAAAATTTAATTGATTTATATATCATTTTATTGGTTGATAATTTGAAGCTTTACTGTCCATTGATTATGTTCCATAACTTTCTTATATTTTTGTATACTTAATAGATTAAATTTTCTGACAATGACATCCAAATGCATTTAATTTAGTGACAATGACAACAACCGCCACAGCCACCGTCACCGCCGTCGCTTCTATAGTGTACATTGTTTGGTTCTTAATTAATTTCTACAGTTTTCTTTGCACCATACAACTGCAACTCGCAACAGTCCCCTGAATGCAACTTCCTTTGCCACTTTATTATCCACACTGAGGCTGAATTGAAGTTGTAACTCTATGGCAAGGAAGTAAAGGCATACCTTATAGAAAATATTGACATAATCTTTGAAGGTTTTCTGATATTTATTCTTGATGCAATTGAAGGTTGATTAGATGCTCTAACCATTAGCGTATTCTTGCTCTTTGATGGCTGAGAAGATCCCCTAACTAGTACCGTACTCCTGCTCTTTAAAGTCATCTTACAATCAAGTAAGCTGCCGAATTCAGCAAGATCTTGATTTGTAACTTTATATGTTTATGGTGGCACCACGCTTATGCCCACACCATATCACTGTTGCTTTCATTAATATTTCCTCTGGTAGTAACCGTTAAAACATTTATGGTTTTTTGTCAAATTCCAAGTGAAGTCCAGTTCATGGCTACTTTAGTATGATCATGGCTCCCTGCTTTATTCATGGTTAGCATGTTTTAACACAATAATTTTTTGGAGGCACTCCCAAACATAACTAGTAACAACATGTCCGAGCATTTGGCAATGTTCCCTTCAAATTATACTGAAGCGGTCGTCGTGGCTGAGGACTGTAGGGATGTTGTCCATGGGATTCGACCTGACACCCATTTGGCTGCGGTGATCCTCTCCGACAACATGACGATACACTGCTCGGCCTTGAGAGGCTGCAGAACTTTGGCAACGGGATTCACAACCACGTCAAGCTTGGCCCTGTCGAAAACTGACATAGCATGTTAATCAAGATTAATTATTACCCAGAATATGACTAGGGAAAGTCTGGCTAGTAATAACATAAATCTTTGGCGGGTCAGGCTGGTAAGGCATGAGTATTCTCATAAGGACTCATGGGCATCCTAGGCATGAAATCAACCTATAAAATTTGGTATTGAGCTATTTTTCTAATGATAAAAACAAATTATGAGGAGAGTAGCATATGAAAGATCCTTACTAGCTTATTAGTCTTCGATTGACCATATCTAGCATTGCTTTCACCGTCCATCCACCTCTTGATTATCAACGATGGTTTTCCCGATATTTGAGATTGTCTGGAAGTTACTTCTCACTTGCATGAAGTTTCTAGTGGAGTCTTTTCTTGTTTTTGGGACGGGGCTTCAACCCTCTATCCGAAATCTGGTTCCTTTGTATGCAACTCGATCACCTTCTACTGGATTAAACGTTGGAGGAATGGGGGCATTCATGAATTATTTCCGCATTGGTAAGCCAAGTTTTGTTATTGCATTTGTTTCTCAGATTTTTTTTCCTTGAAAGAATTAGTAATCTAACGCCATTCATTTCCTTGACGGTTTGCTAACACGTTTTACTAGAAGGTTTTAAAACTTGAACGTATTCTGCTGCAACTTCTGTAGCTCCAATAGATATCGGAGCAGCTCCTGGACCATTGTTTGCTCGAAATTCTTAAGACAATCCCCAAGCGTAGCTCTTTCTATTTTACTCACCCTTGCTCTTTGGGATTTCATGCCGACAACCCAGATGGATGAGATGCAGACTTGCAGATACAGAGTCACCTGACATGAAGTTTGATAAATTATGCCATGTGTTTTCTCGTGGACAGGATTCAAGCCCTTTGTTGTTGTTGCACGAGCAATTCCAGGAGAACTATCATTAGTTACATGTAAAGAGCGAGTGCCAACATCTCACCTGGCACCAAAAAGAGTATATCCTACAACTTTGAATGCATAACGACTGGAGCTAGATGTTAATGGGAGAAATGGAATTTTACTTGATGGTGCAGCTTGGCTGGTGCATTCGGTGTTGTTCCTTGTTTCTTTCTTCTTGGAGTTCTTTGACTACCACTGCCATTTCTTGAGCTTCTACAAATTAAATTCCTTTCTTATGACATGTTCTTCTTCTTCCATCCCACAGGTCGCTTTTATGACATGTTCTTCTTCTTCCATCCCACAAGTCGCTTCACAAATGGTTGCACTGCGTTTGATTTCAAAGGTATACTTACTAGACTTTAGTTTATATTTATTCCAATAAGCCTTCCAAATCTAAGGGATCCTTCTTATATTATTGTAGTCACCGAGATTGGGTGCGCACAATACACAAGAATTCCTCAGTAGCAAAAGAGTTTACAAAACAAACAACCTTCCTGAGAGTTCACATGCAAAACCCAACGAATACTGCTTGTCATCTCCTTGGATGGTTGTGCATCATATAGACATTAATCGTTCTCATTTTTTTGTTCCTAAATGGAGTTAATAAACTTATAATTAGAAAAATACAAGAAATCATCGATATTTGGGCGATTACTCGATCTATTCGCCAAATACATCGATTATTGCATCAAAAATGTCTCGCATTAATAGGCGATGTGCTGTGATTTGTATGTAGGGTGTAAGGCATGCAATTTCAACTTGCTTTCGTAATTGACACACGCTGGAAAACTACAAACTAGTATAAGTGTAGTGGACTCCCCTTCTTGTTGGTTGCATGTGTTAGCATATTGTTATATATGATGCAACATTCTTGAGATAGGATTAATGAACAAAGTATACTATAAATTATGTTGAGCCTTTTTTTTTCAGATGGAAAGATCCACGGGAAACCCAGCAATACTTCCTCACATTAGTGGATGGTAGAGGTGGTAAACCGTCGGCCATCCTCGCAGAAGGCCTAACCCCAAAGGACTCAGGGCTGCCTAACCCCAAAGGACTCAGGGCTCGAAACCGTGACCTCTCCCCGAACTGAGAGAGTGTGCGCAAGTCTTACCAATTGAGCTAACCCTTGGGGCTTATGCTGAGCTTATGATTATGATCGTAAGAAAATTTACTTACATTCTTAAATGTGGGAAACCCAGCAATACTTCCCCACATTAGTGGATGGTAGAGGTGGTAAACCGTCGGCCATCCTCGCAGAAGGCCTAACCCCAAAGGACTCAGGGCTCGAAACCATGACCTCTCCCCGAACCGAGAGAGTGTGCGCACGTCTTACCAATTGAGCTAACCCTTGGGGCTTATGCTGAGCTTATGATTATGATCGTAAGAAAATTTACTTACATTCTTAAATGTCATGAAAATATCTATGAAAACATATATAGCAATATAATAACTTCAACCACATAATCATACAACACGTGAATCAACATAAAGACAATCTGATTCATACAACTACTACAACAACGAAAAAACGTCGAGAATCCAAAGTTGCTCCATAACTGCCAACGTCGGCAAATATCCGCTACCACCCAGCACTTGTTTAAATATGAATATGTATGGATTAAAAAACTTATAAATAATGTTTTGTTTAAACATTTTCTAAAATTGTTTTTCAAATTATATAAAATAATTAGTTGGAAAATTAATATGATAATAATTAAGTTAAATGGGTTTAATTTATAGAATTGTCAAAGAGAGTATTTTTTTAATTTAATTTTTTTCTTTTTTCAATATAAGAATATGTTTTTTTATTATTCCATTATGAATTAAAGAGAATATTTATTAATACAATCTGGTTTGTAACTTTACAAAGTAACTAGTCTTAATATGACCATACTCTCCAAAAAAAAATCACAATTGCTTTATAAACTTCAACTATAAACTTCTCATGCATGAAACATAATTATTAGGTGTTTTACGCTATCTTTACTCCTCCAAGATAGGGATAGAACCCCTATCGATCAAGATACATTCCTTGAACTCTTCAAAATAAAGCATACCATCATCGAAGTCCACGGCCTTTTCAACAGACTGTCTTCTAGAATATTTAACTGCCTATAAACATGTTTGAAAGATAAAATTTAGAGTCTCCCATAACCAAGAAGACACCAATGTTAGTTGCAAGTCTCAGAAGACCTCATAAGGCCAACAACTCATCCCTGATGTTAGTACCATGTATAATACCCATCCAAAGAAGAAAGACATGAGAATTGTTTAATTTTAAAACCATTCCACATCCTCAAGTTCCATGTTCTACAACTCCATCAAAATAACTAGAAAGGATATCTTCTGATAGCTTAATTTCACAAATTGTCCTTGGAAACTTAACCTTGCCTTGTTTGAAATATTCTTTGTAGATCCCCAATATTTTTGAACAAACAACAAAAGAAGAAGAAGACTTATTTCAAATACAATATTATTCCTACATGTTGGGCTTAGGGACAGGAGGGCAGAATTCATGTAGAATTATTCCTAATTATGGAGAAGAACATAAAGGAGAAGAGGAAGGAGCTACGATTGAGGAAGAAACATAAAGGGAAAAGGGAAGGATGTCGCGACAGAAGAAGTGAAAGAGAAGAAGACAAAGAGAAGGCGTTGGAAGAGGAAGCTGCGCCAGATGAGTAAGCCACGACAGAAGGACATAACAAGATACGAGATGACATGGCAGAATATCAGCAGAAGCATGCATGCAAATAACGTAATGGCCGAAAAATGACAGTAAGGCATAACGTCGAGAACGCGATAGTCCTTGACGATCATGTGTACGAGCTCGACTGGAGCTGGCGGAAACCACACGCGTGAAGGACTATTTGTAAGTCAGGTTGATAGTGCCTATCTTTATGTGTTGCTAGAATAGGAAAGACATCATGTTGGATGGATATAGTAAGTCAACTGATACAGCGACATAAAAGGAGTCTGTAATGAGTATGTTAGAGTCTGTATCGAGTCAATATTGAGTCTGTAACAAGCATGTATGGGAGCTATATTGAGTCTGTAATGGGGCTATAAAAGAAGGAACCCAAGCTGTAGATGGGTTAGATGATATAAAATCTAAGTAATCTCTAGACTCTTGGTAAGAATATTGAGCTAGAATTGAGGTTGTCGTTCAGGTTAATGACTCTGTATTGCTGAGTACATCAGAGTAGAAGTTCTACAACTGAGTGCGCAGACGAGTAGAGAATGTTGAGTCGATACAGGCTGTGTGCGGATCGCTAGGAGGAGTAGGGTAGGAAGAGAAAGAGAGAATACCAGAGAGCATGAGAGGGAGGAAAAGTCTGTAACGATAAAAGATAAGATCTTAAACAGATCCTGCAGTTTTGTGTGTAGACAAAAGGTACATCTATTTATGCATGCCAAATGAAGAGCACCTTGTGGTTTTTCCCCAGGTGGGTTTCCATATTATATGTTGTGTATATGTGTGAATGTTGAAGTAGCTTAGATATATGTGTGAATATTGAGTTGAATGACTGGTTGATTATTGTTTTTGTAAAAGGATAAATGTATGACAAACGCATTATATTAATGAATATGATTATTCTGTATGTTCACTATTTATTTACTTAAGTCACATAAAGAAGGGTTGGATCACAAATTAGTGTTGTATTATTGTGCATACGAGTAATCCACCTCCCCGGTATTCGTTGGAATCCTTGGCACAGAGCCAAGGTACTAAAACACCATCCCACACAACTGCGGAAATGTGGCTCTAGAAGTTACCCTTAAAAGTGAGATATCTCTGGTGAGATGACATCTGTGTCGTAGGTGATACTGGTTGAGCTCTGCTCCGTCGAGATGATATCTTATGCTTTGTTGTGCTGAGAAGAAGGGACTGAACCTGGTTCTAGGGACAGAGAGAGGGAAGAAATCCAACAAATGGTTCTGTTGCCGCGACCTTAAATTGTTGTGGTGAGGGATATGTTGTGACAGCCCACGATACCAGAGATCTAGGACTGGGTGGACTTCAAAGAGCTAGAGTTTGCACGAAAATAAAGTGAAGGATCTCGGTGGAATCCAACAAAGTGGTTGGTCCGATACATTTATTTAGACATTCATGAAATTTTCTTTTCTGAGTTTCCCATTGTGTTGCATGAGTGGTTGTTTAAGTTGGCAACCTAATAAATAAATTTTCAAGGAGGAAAACCAAGAGAGTGGAATCCTTAATTGATTGAGAGGTTGAAAAGAGTAAGAAACCCTATATCAAGGGTTGTGTGATTTTTGGGTAGACAGTATCCTAGAAGGATATATTACTGAGTTTTTTGTTGACACAATAACCTCATACAGTGAGGAAGACTGAAAAAATTCAAGGACCACGCAGCAGATACCTGTAATCTTTAAAGACATGGATAAAAATGCTTTTATGTGAAAAAGGCATTCTACGAATGCAATAAAAGTGAATAGTGAAGAGTGGCTATGTCTCGGTAGAACCCTAGAGTGAGATGTTCCCAGGAGATAGCAGAACAAAACTAGATCTAGGATTTTTAAGAAGCGGAAGAATATTTAGGTCCGCAAATGGTGAAAAACTCTATTAGAACGGGGGATTTGCAGCATAGATTGATAAGAACAAGGCTACGAGTTTGCATCATACTTAGACGAAGTATCTTGTGACGAAGAAGAGGAATATCATCTGATCTCAGAAGGAGACGAAGAGTTGAATGAAACTCCAGAACAAGAACATGCTTACAACTCGCCTAGAGTACCAAAGGTGAGATCACGAGACCTGTCTCCAAGTAATTATGTAAATACGAGTACTACTAACACTGTAAATAGCGTACAAGGAATTCCAACTAGTCCAAATTTTGTTCCTATTATACCAGCAGCAAATACAATGGTTGGAGCTAACATTAAGCTCCCAATATTTAATGGAAACAGGTTAGAAGACCCAGAACAACATTGGTTTCTTTGTGACACTTTCTGGACTGTACGACATATCCAGGATGAGAATATCAATAAAGCACAGATGATCACGACTCTGAGAGGTCGTGCACTGGACTGGTATATGAAATTTTCCATAGTACCAGCAGGCGTTATCTTGAAAACAGTCAACGAGATTTGATTGAGTTTGATAGATGAATTTAAAAAGCCGAAGTCCGAATCGCAGTGCATCATTGAAATCAAAGAGATTAAGCAACTACCAATAGAATCTATTTGGGACTTTGACCAAAAAATTAAGACATTAATGGTCAAAGTAGTTTTCAAATGTTGGATGTACAACATAAGGAATGGTTTATTTTTGCCTTGTTACCACATATCTGAAACCCGTTGATGCAACAAAAAATTGTGTCGTAGATAGAGGCTTTTGAAATAGCAATGAAATTAGAAGTCTCGCCGGTTGGAGATACTGGCTTGGGAATGATGAAAATTCAGTTGCAGTTGGCCAATCTTACGGTGCAACTCCAGGTCATTAAAAGCGAAAAGTAAGTATAGGAAGAAATAAGTTCTTGGTGCTCACGAACTATGTCACAGTAGGTACACATAACCCATTAAACACCCAAGGAATTCCTTGGTGTAGAATATGCCAAAATAGGGGTCACAAGTCCGAGGAATGTCTATACTTACAGAAGATTGTAAGCACACTTGCTAGTATGTATTGTAAATTTTGTAAATCAGTAGGTCATGATGAAAAAGACTGCAGATCCCTTCAACTACTACAATAAAAGATGATGGATACCTACTTAATAAAAAATGATGAGCAAATGAAAGATGAACGAGCGCAACCTTAGTATCATCTTGCACAATATCAATAACAGCAATATCCTCAGCCACAATACCAGTAGAATCAATATGCTCAACAAAAACAATACCCTCCATAAAGGGTGGGTGGGAATTTTAGAGGATGAGGACAAAAACAAGGAGGAGGATTTGGTCAAGGAAGATTCCAGTACGTATGTAATAATTGTGGGAAGCCAAGACATTTTTCCCGATATTGTCAAATTCCTACAAAAAATTGTACATATTGTAAAGCAATTGATCACACTATCGAACAGTGTCTACAACTTATTGCAAAATGGTAGGCAAGAATTGTTGTTAACCCAAACCTGGTGCAGAATTCAAATCTGAATCCCAATTAGAATATTCAAATGATTTATGTCAAACCAAGATAACCCCACATTGTTGTAGTTACAAGAGGAGGTGTTGCTATGGGAGAAAACCAAAATACACAGCAAGGACAACCATAGGTGAGACCTGTAATACAAAAGAAATCTCTGTTAGATGTCCAATAGGAGAAAGAAGTCTACTTAAAGGTGTGACCAGAATTTTTTGATACCAATCAACCATCGACATCTGGACAAGTTAGAGTTATGCCCGAACGATTTAAACAACTAATCAGGAGCCGCCAATGAAAAAGGTTAGTAAGCTTAAAGGGTGTGTGCAAGAAGTTGAGGGTCTCTTTAGGCACGTTAGATGCAATACAAAACTGAAAAAACAGGCATCCATCAACTTGCATGGATATTTTGAGACACTTACACAATGAATCTTGCGATCAGTTAAAAACAAGAAATGTAGGAAATTGAATGACCTTTCCAAATATATATATTTTTTCTATTGAAAATGCTGTTAACTATATAAAGTTAGATAAATTTTAACGGGCACTTTTTATTTTTTGGACAAATTATAAGGTATATGTTTTTGTGGGTGCAGCGTCTGAGTGTCTAAATGATGGAATAAACTTACGAAAACCGGTATACATATAGAGAACATATAGGACTAGTGCACGACTATTTTTCCAATAATAAAAATAATAATATATATTTTTTTAAATTATCTAAGAGATCAAACCTCGAAAACGGTACGTCAATTGTGGGTGCAGTATTTGAATGTCTTAATGTAATTATTTGGAAATGTGTTTTTTATAGCATGTAGAGGTTGGTGTTCTTTAGTGCATCATACAATTTTTTTTTAAATGGTTGAGAAACGAAAGAGATATGGATGAAACACTACTAGTGTGTTTTTTGAGTTGAGGAGTGATGACAGAAGATAAATAAGAAAAAAATAGAAAAAATTATGTATTCTTGTTAAAATTTACATATTTAGAATTTGCAAAAAAAACCATATCTGTTTCTAAAATCTCATTAAAAATGGAGGTGTGCAGCATAATCAAACGAACCGCTAAACACGAGCATATTGAAAATATGGATATAATGCTAAATTTGCCATGGTTTATCATACTCCAAGGCACATGCATGTTGAATCTGAAGCAAAGTACAAAGCAGACACATAGGCATAAGAATTCCATGAAAGCATGGGTGGAGGCTCGGCCTTATCATTTGGAGGGAATAAATTTTGAATTTAAACAATACGCCAGCACGATTTAACTATACAAAACGCGTGCGCGTTATATAGGAACAAAACGCGAGCACGTTATGTGCATAGAAATCACGTGCGCATTTGTTAAAACCAAAAATAGCGTTCATCATCATTTTCATCTTCTTCATCATCTTCAACTTCATCATCATCATCATCTTCAACTTCATGATCATCAACATCATGAACATGATCATCACCATCGTCATCATCAACATCATCATCATCATCACCTTCCTCATCATCTTCATCATCATCATCAACATGATCATCATCTTCATTACCTTCATATTCATCTTCATCATTATCATCACCTTCCTCATCATCATCATCATCATCACCATCGCCATCATCATTATTTTCATCCTCATCCTCATCATCATTATTATCATCCTCATCCTCATCGCCATCATCAGCTTCATCATCACCATCATCATCATCATCATCATCACCATCAACATCATGAACATCACCATCACCATCGTCGTCATCATCATCATGAACATCATCGTCATCACCATCTTTGTCATCATCATCATCCTCCTCCTCCTCATCATCACCTTCCTCATCATAAACATCACCATCACCATCATCATCATCATCAACATCGCCATGATCATCATTATCATCTTCATCATGTTCATCTTCATCGTCATCATCTTCACCATCATCACCTTCATCATCACCATCGTCATCATCATCATCATCACCATTGCCATCATTGCCATCATCATCATCATCAACAACAACATTATCACCATCGTCGTCATTGTCATCATCATCACCATCATCATCACCTTCATCATCCTGATCATAATCATCACCATCAACATCATGAACATCATCATCATCCTCCTCCTCCTCCTCCTCATCATCATCACCATCATCTTCATCATCATCATCATCATCATCACCATCGTCATCATCATCATCATCACCATTGCCATCATCATCATCATCATCATCATCACCATCAACATCATGAACATCGTCATCATCATCCTCATCATCATCCTCATCCTCATCACCATGAACATCATGAACATCATCATCATCATCATCATCAACATCATCATCATCATTCATCATCATCCTCATAATCATCATCACCATCAACATAATGAACATCATCATCATCATCCTCATCATCATCACCTTCATCATCATCATCATCGTCATCCTCATCATCATCATCTCCAACAACATCATGAACATCATCATCATCATCCTCATCCTCATCCTCATCATCATCATCACCGTCAACATCATGAACATCATCATCATCATCCTCATCATCATCATCACCTTCATCATCATCATTATCATCATCATCATCAACATGATCATCATCATCACCATCATCATTGCCATCATCTTCAACTTCATCATCATCATCATCATCAACATGATCATCATCATCACCATCAACATCAAGAACATCATCATCACCATCGTCGTCATCAACATCATCATCATCATCACCTTCCTCATCATTTTCATCATCATCACCATTGTCATCATCATCATCATCATCATCATCATCAACATGATCATCATCGTCATTATCTTCATATTCATCTTCATCATCATCATCATCATCACCATGATCATTGATCATCGATCATCATCATCAACATCGCCATGTTCATCATCATCCTTATCATAATCATCACCATCACCATCATCCTTATCATAATCATCACCATCAACATCATCATCATCATCATCATCATCACCATCATCTTCATCGTTATCACCATCAACATCATGAACATCATCATTCATCATCATCATCATCATCATCATCACCTTCATCATCATCATCATCATTCATCATCACCATCAACATTGTGAACATCATCATCATCATCCTCATCATCATCACCATCAACATCATCATCATCATCATCCTCATCATCATCACCATCACCCTCATCATCATCATCATCATCATCCTCATCATCATCACCATCACCCTCATCATCATCATCATCATCATCCTCATCATCATCACCATCACCCTCATCATCATCATCATCATCATCCTCATCATCATCACCATCACCCTCATCATCATCATCATCATCATCCTCATCATCATCATCACCTTCATCATCATCATCATCATTCATCATCACCATCAACATCGTGAACATCATCATCATCATCCTCATCATCATCACCATCACCATCATCATCATCATCATCATCATCCTCATCATCAACATCATGAACATCATGAACATCATCATCATCATCATCACCATCAACATCACGAACATCATCATCATTCATCCTCATCATCCTCATCATCATCCTCACCATCAACATCATGAAGATCATCATCATTCATCATCATCATCCTCATCATCATCATCACCATCAACATCATCATCATCATCATCCTCATCATCACCTTCGACATCATGAACATCATCATCATCATCCTCACCATCAACATCATGAACTTCATCATCATTCATCATCATCATCACCATCAACATCACGAACATCATCATCATCATGCTCGTCATCATCCTCATCCTCATCATCGTCATCACCTTCATCATCATCATCACCATCAACATCACGAACATCATCATCATCATGCTCGTCATCATCCTCATCCTCATCATCGTCATCACCTTCATCATCATCATCATCCTCACCTTCATCATCATCATCACCATCAACTTCATCAACATCATCCTCATCATCATCATGATCATCCTCACCTTCATCATCATCATCACCATCAACATCATCAACATCATCCTCATCATCATCCTCACCATCAACATCATCAACATCATCATCATCACCATCAACATCATGGACATCATCATCATCATCCTCACCATCACCATCACCATCAACATCATGAACACCATCATCATCATCCTCATCATGAACATCATGAACATCATCCTCACCATCAACATCATGAACATCATCATCATCCTCATCACCATCATCACCATCAACATCATGAACATCATCATCATCATGCTCATCATCATCCTCATCCTCATCATCATCATCACCCTCATCATCATCACCTTCATCATCATCATCATCCTCACCTTCATCATCATCATCACCATCACCATCATCAACATCATCCTCATCCTCATCATCATAATCATCCTCACCTTCATCATCATTATCACCATCAACATCATCAACATCATCCTCATCATCATCCTCACCATCAACATCATGAACATCATCATCATCACCATCAACATCATGGACATCATCATCACCATCACCATCAACATCACGAACATCATCATGATCATGCTCATCCTCATCATAATCCTCATAAACATCATCACCATCATCATCATTCATCATCACCATCAACATCGTGAACATCATCATCATCATCCTCATCATCATCACCATCAACATCATCAACATCATCATCATCATCCTCATCATCATCACCATCAACATCATCAACATCATCATCATCATCCTCATCATCATCCTCATCATCATCATCATCATCGTCATTATCTTCATATTCATCATCATCATCATCATCATCATCACCATGATCATCGATCATCGATCATCATCATCAACATCGCCATGTTCATCATCATCAACATCATGATCGTCATCACCTTCATCATCGTCATCATCATTCATCATCATTCATCATCACCATCAACATCATCAACATCATCATCATCATCCTCCTCATCATCATCATGAACATCATCATCATCCTCATCACCATCATCACCATCAACATCATCAACATCATCATCATCATCCTCATCATCATCCTCATCATCCTCATTCATCATCACCATCAACATCGTGAACATCATCATCATCATCCTCATCATCATCACCATCACCATCAACATCATCATCATCATCCTCATCATCAACATCATGAACATCATGAGCATCCTCATCATCCTCATCACCATCAACATCATGAACATCATCATCATCAGTCATCATGCCCATCAACATCGTGAACATCATCCTCATCATGAACATCATGAACATCATGAACATCATCATCATCCTCATCACCATCATCATCATCATCCTCATCATCATCATCACCTTCATCATCATCGCCATCCTCATCATCCTCATCATCATCATCACCATCAACATCATGAGCATCATCATCACCTTCATTAGAGGAAATTTCAACTCAAAATGGGCCTCCTAAAATGAATTAATAAAATAATAGTTAAAATAATAAAATAATATTTATTAATTTTGGAGGAAGAAAAGAAAAAAACTACTTTTTTGTTTGTATTTTTGACATATCTCCCCGTGTTTTTACTCAAATTTTGATCGGGAGAGCTCATTGGATGCGGAATTAAATTCTGCATCCAACGAGTACCCACTCAGCATACTTTTGACGGACCCCGCTACCCCAAAAACAAGAAATACCTGAAAAAAATGAAATGATGACATCATCATTTCATTTTTTATCATCATTTCATTTTTTAGGTATTTCTTGTTTTTGGGGTAGCGGGGTCTGTCAAAAGTATGCTGAGTCGGTACTCATTGGATGCAGAATTTAATTCCGCATCAAACGAGCATTCTCGATCGAAATTTGAGTAAAAACATGGGGAGATATGTCAAAAATACAAACAAAAAAAGTAGTTTTTTTTATGATACCTATCCTCAAATTTATATTAAGAAAGTGTTTAAGACCTATACGGTATTTCAAATTTAAAGCAATTTCATTGGCTAACACATGATGACATGGAATTTGAATAAAAGTTAAAAGGCCCATTTTGAGTTGAAATTTCCTCTAATGCCTCATCGTCATCCTCATCCTAATCATCATCATCACCTTGAACATCATCATCATCATCACCATCAACATTGTTAACATCATCATCATCACCATCAACATCATGAACATCATCATCATCATCCTCCTCATCATCAACATCAACATCATCATCCTCCTCATCATCATCACCATCAACATCATGAACATCATCATCATCATCCTCATCATCAACATCATGAACACCATGAACATCCTCATCATCCTCATCACCATCAACATCATGAACATCATCATCATCATCCTCATCATCATCACTATCAACATCATCATCATCATCCTCATCATGAACATCATGAACATCATCCTCCTCATCATCAACATCAACATCATCATGAACATCATCATCATCCTCCTCCTCATCATCATCACCATCAACATCATGAACATCATCATCATCATCCTCATCATCAACATCATGAACATCATGAACATTCTCATCATCCTCATCACCATCAACATCATGAACATCATCATCATCATCATCATCATCATCATCATCAGTCAGTCATCATGCCCATCAACATCGTGAACATCATCATCATCATCATCATCATGAACATCATGAACATCATGAACATCATCCTCATCCTCATCACCATCATCATCATCATGAGCATCATCATCATCATCCTCCTCCTCATCATCACCATCAACATCATGAACATCATCATCATCATCCTCATCATCAACATCATGAACATCCTCATCATCCTCATCACCATCAACGTCATGAACATCATCATCATCATCATCAGTCATCATGCCCATCAACATCGTGAACATCATCATCATCATCCTCATCATCATCACTATCAACAACATCATCATCATCCTCATCATCAACATCATGAACATCATGAACATCATCATCATCCTCATCACCATCATCAGTCATCATGCCCATCAACATCGTGAACATCATCATCATCATCCTCATCATCATCACTATAAACATCATCATCATCATCCTCATCATCAATATCATGAACATCATGAACATCATCATCATCCTCATCACCATCAACATCATCATGAACATCATCATCATCCTCCTCCTCATCATCATCACCATCAACATCATGAACATCATCATCATCATCCGCATCATCAACATCATCAACATCATGAACATCCTCATCATCCTCATCACCATCAACGTCATGAACATCATCATCATCATCATCATCATCAGTCAGTCATCATGCCCATCAACATCGTGAACATCATCATCATTATCATCCTTATCATCATCACTATCAACATCATCATCATCACTATCAACATCATCATCATCATGAACATCATGAACATCATGAACATCATCATCATCCTCATCACCATCAACATCATCATCATCCTCCTCCTCATCATCATCACCATCAACATCATGAACATCATCATCATCATCCTCATCATCAACATCATGAACATCATGAA
>LPNX010712375.1:680768-737836 GCA_001517045.1 Pseudotsuga menziesii | reverse complement strand
TATATATGTATATATGTATATATATATATATACATGTATATATATATATATATATATATATGTATATATGTATATATATGTATATATATATCAAAATATTTAAACATAGAACCAATGCCTAAAAAATGGAGTCATGAAAATAATCAAAGTACGTGGATGTGCTTGGAGTGAATTTTTTGCGACTGCCTCTTGGTACGTTTTATGTTAATGTGAAATATGAATGGATTAAAATTAGCCGAGGGGGAACTCCAGATATACCCGAGGGGTACTTGGAGTATGTCCAAAAATAAACCTTCACGACTACCCGCAAGGAATGTGTGGGATGAATGGAGTCTTTGAGACTGTATTCATAATACATCCAAAGGTGTAACAGATATTGCCACCCAAAGGTCTCTGTCGAGGATTTCCCACTTGATTTGGGTATTTTTCCACCATTTACGGTTTGATCGAGGCTTTGGATTTTCGCCTGATGGTGGTTAATTGGGGAAGGTGAATACTAATTAATATAGTCACTCACATTGATTTTGATGCAGCTTGACTAATCAGATGAACTGAAGCCAAGTGCAGAGCATACACATTGGAGTCTTGTCAATTTTAGTAAATTTTAAAGGATGAGTTTTTTAGAAAGAAAAAACCTTTCAGGAACCTCTTTTGGTCCAAGTGGACCTCAATTGGGGAATCAAGGAAGGGTATTATTTTAAAATAGTGTTTGCATATATTAATAATAAGCAGCAAAAATGAAGCAAACCACAATTTTTCTAATTAGTCCTACCACGCATCTCTTTCCCCTTTTGGGTCAATCGGGAAGTCGTAGGGTAAGTATTAAAGTTACTTTGATACTGTAATATGGAATATATGATAAAGTAATCAAATAATGTTATTATATATCAATGATACTAATATATATGAAGAAAAAATAATAAATTGCAAAAAACAACAAAAGGCGCGAATCCCCCCAAGGGGGGTGGGGAATGGGCTTGAAAGAGACTATTCGGAGAAAATTTTTATTATATGCTGTTAAAATATCAGTAAAATTATATGAATCCTCTTGGTTCTTATATAGGATGAAACCATGATCCTACAAATTGCCCAAAAATAAAATTACAGTAAAAAGGGAGACCCCTAGGGGGATTCGGATGATCCAAAAGCCACTTTCGAACAACAAATTATCCTCTTTATGTTATTCCTGATAAAATAAAGTGATATTATTATAATTAAATATTCCCAAAATAACTTTGAAATTACCTTTGGATCAGCCTACCTTAAACAAAAAAACACTAAGTTAAAACAAGTTAAAACGATAAAAAGGAACCAATGAAAGCAAGCTTTCCTTGGGATCTTGGATTGATTTTTGGGAAGCCAATGATATGTGCAATGATTTATGGATTTTATCTTTTAAAAATAGAAATAGAAATTTAATGCATGCAAACTATGGAATCTCTTTAAATTGCCATGCAAAACGGACGATTTCCCTAAACTAGATCTAGAATGCTTTATGAAACCTTTTACGAATGAGATATAGATTATGAGACTTGAAATAATATATATATGTAATTTTTAATTTAATATAATATATCTGGATAATAAAAAATCTTGTAAACAAAGTAACTAGGTAAAAAATTTGATTTTAGAAGGAGGAAGAGAGAGAAAGAGTGCTGGAAGCCTAGGAATGTTGGGCTTTGGAGTTTGCTTTGGAGTCTGTCCTCCAAAAGATCCTGAAGATGAGGAATATGAAAAATATCTCAATCCATTCTACAAGTTATATCACCTACAACGTAGAAATCCTTGCACAAACAGATGGTTAAAACATAGGTGCTGGGAGAAAAAGATAATTGGAAAGCATGCAATTAAACTTAAAATACATGCAACTCCAAGAGATATGAAACAAGAGAATAATAAGAGCATAAAAAAACTAGAATAATATATTACCCCAATAGGAGGGAGCTCCCTCCTTCAAGGCCAACAATTAACAAGCAAAAAAGAAAAGATCAATAACACAGATTATACCTCATAAGCACTTGACAATCACCATCCACACATGAAGAGAATTACACCATAGATCTTGCCTCCAAAGCTTCTTTATTCCAAAATAGTAAACAATACAATAAAATAGAAACAGCTTCTCAATCCGGCTGTAACTATCTTGGAAGAGGAAAACTCATCCTTATTTATAACAAAAATTGGAAATCTAGCCCAGGGGGGCACAATTCCCAAGGAGAGAGAAACTGCAGCTGCATGTGGAGTGAATCTGAGCCTGATCTGTGTCTATATGAGTCTGATCTAAGTCCCACTGAGTGCAACTGTCCATCAGAGAGCTGATCTTCCTGACACCTCAACTTGCTAACTGAAGCATCCGCCAAAACTCATCTAGATGAGCCCACACGTGTGGAGGAGAGAGGGAGCACGCAATTCCCAAGTTTGCATACATAAATGTACTCTTTGTTTAGCCTAGATCACCTCCTTCTATCAAGAGATGGTCAGATCCATTCAATCTAAATCCGGTGAGATCGATTTGAGTCAAATTGAAGCAAATCCCAATGATTTAAGATTTGGGGTTTTCTCCATTATTTAATTAATTTATTAATTAAAATAATCAATATTTGATTTTTAGGGATTTTTGACCTGAGTGATGGACAAATCACTCAAAACTTAGAAAAAGTGGGTTTATGGGTTTACATGGTGCTCTTAGCTTGAAAATAAGCACCCCCATGATTGAAACTGATTTCTGAGCCCTCTTTTATTACAAAACCAATACTTCCAATTAGACTATTAAAAAATAGCCTAAGTTTTGTGGAAAAATTATAATTAGAAAAACTTTTAAAAAATAAAAAAAATAAAACCTATGGGGACATAGACATGTTCATATGACTCGACCATAATGCCTAGCATGTTTTTACATTGACACATAGACTCTAATAACCTCAATGGGCCTAAATGCCAATCCGACCACCCCAACTTTGGAGGTATTGAGTGAAAAACTTGGAAATTATCAGTCGTTTATTCAACAACCAATAATAACCAAGGGAAAAAACACCCTGGGCTGATTGGATTGACAAATAAATTCGAAGAGATTGAGTCTTTTATAGACACTATCATGCTATAAAATTTTATTACAACTCCCCTATGGGATATGAAAATGTGATAGAGTACAACAATCATTTCCGAGAAGCAATTTTGAAGGTCTTCTGAAGTCCGAACAAATCATCTTTGTCCGGTTCACCGGGATCACTTGATAAAAACCACTAAGTACAACTTAGGTGGTAACATCTTGCTCCAACTATGGGATGCATGCCTGATTTGGTCATAGGCCAAGGAGAGGATATGAGAACACCAGAATCTCTGGTTTATACACCCTGTAAAAACATCTCAACTTGACAAGAAAACCTCAGTAGCACAAGCTTTATATAAAAACCAAATGAATCATTAAGCTGATTTATTTAAACAAAACAAATGTAACTAACTAATATAAAAAAAGGTTTTATTGTAGGTAAGTACAAAACAAAAATGTGGAAAGTAAATTCTCTTTTTCAAGGAGCTTATTTTCCAACTCTAAGCATGATATAAAAATGGTTAAGTGTAATCAGAAGTCCAATGTAACCCCCTAAGCATTTTATTAACATAATTTTTTTTTCCTTGTCTTTGGTTACTAGCCAAAGTAAGGATACTTTATTCAGAAAATGCAAACCTGTGTGACGGCCCCGAATGGGCAGGCTAGGTGAGAAATCACAGGCATGACAATGTCATAAAAATTCTTCCCAAAATGATATGTGCTCATGCAGGCTGCTTCTATCAATGTCTGGATAGGACTGATATACCAATCATCATGATGAGGTGGATTGACTTTATACTGATCATCAAGGTTTACCAAATGATAACTCATTGTATAAGCACCATGCTGCTCCAAATCATAAGGAACCTATAGATGTAAAGAAGATGGATGAGACTGATATTCCACTGACTGCATCACATCTGACTTTTCACAATACGTCTTCTCAAAATATTCATTACTGATACCTTTGTGCGGCTCTGCATGATATGAATCTGGATGATCATGTGAAAATTCTGAATGCTCCTCTTCCATACTAGGATTTTCCCAGGTATCCACACTCCCTTCTATGGATGTATCGTAGATTGGAATTCCACAAATTTTTGAATAGACACTCCCCTTTCTAGACATATCATGGATGGGATTCTCAATAAGATTTTCACAAGTTGGATTATCTATGAAATTCCAATAGTCATCACTCCCATCCATGTCATGATATGTGGGGGACTTTTCATCCATGGCATCATGCTCCTGCCTATCCATGTCTTCCTTGTTGGTATCACATCCTAAGATATAACTACCCTCCTCTTGTTCATAATAATCATCCTTCAAAGTTTTGGTTTCAAAGATATTACAAGATGTTAATCCTTCCAAAACTTCATCACTAAGTGATGAACATAGAAGAGTGTCATGATACACATCATAAATTTCTTCATAAGTGTTGATCTCTGTAATGGTTTCCTCATGAGGGCTTTCTGGAAGAATATTAGCATTGCAACAAACTTGAGAACACCTCAAATATTCAATGTTTTCAGTTATGGTGACATGAGGAGAGTCTTTAACAATGTGTTCGATCATGGGTTCGTCATGAAGCTATTCAATAGGATCATCCTGAGTGTCCTCATATATAATGAAATTCATGGGCTCCTTTACCTCATTTAGGTAGGTGAGGGTCCTTTCTACAACTGTCATCATATCTCCCTCACCATCATGCCACCTCTCAAAAACATAGCACATAAGTCTTCATGGGAGGTAATGCATTTATTAGGAAGACCACAAAACCATGTCCAAGCCTTCCTTTTCAAAGAATGAGCAAAGATTCGCATCACATCATCCCTATGAAGTATGTTGAGTTTTGTCACAAATGAAAAAACAAATATGATGTGACAGACAGCTGAATCACTATCTCCATAAAAAGTTGGAGCCTAGGAATATCTTTCATCCTGGAGATAAGGTTCATAGTTTGGAAATCCTGGGATACCCGAGAAATTGATGGCAGGATATGCACTAGAAATTAGAGAACCATAATCTTCATCATCCACAATGGCTTATCAGTAGCATATATCAACCATGTATTTTATACTGAACCAGAGCAGCCAAATAATGAGCATTTAAAGTTTTACTATGTCGTATGAGCTCATCTACACACAACAAGTCTCGAGAAAATTATGAGAAAGTAGGGTTTTATCCCTCTAGTGAAGTCGCCATGCAAAAAAGAAAAATAAGCATTTATAAATCTTGGTCATTTTGATACCGTGGTTTCTCCGATTACATCTCCAATAACCTATCACCACATAAATTTGGCAACAGATTTATAAATCTTTTCAAAAAAAATATTTTTTTCTTTTCTTTGTAAAAATAAAAACTAAAAAAATTCAGTGGAGTTGCCATATGAAAATTAAAGATCTACTCTAAGCATTCATCAAACAAAGCAAAAACAAAAAGGAAGAAAACACAAGTCGTACTCCAGGAATAAAAAGATTTATCCCCAGAAACAGCTCCAAAAAGTGTTGCTGCCTTTCATACACCTAGCGGGGGACGTGGCAGAAATCTTCAAGCCAATAGGTGTATCCTTGGGGGAAAGTATCGTGTCAAGGCTGTCACCTTGTTCTTGACTCCTCTGTTTAGGCTCAACTCCTAACAAATCCAAGGGGGGTAGACCCTATTAATTTACTAAGGAAAATGTCTTTAGTATGATGATGTTAGACTGAATGAGTTGTTTAGGANTTGCCTCTTGGTACATTTTAAGTTAATGTGAAATATGAGTGGATTAAAATTAGGTGAGGGGGGACTCCAGATATACCCAAGGGGTACTTGGAGTATGTCAAAAAAATAAACCTTCACGACTACCCACAAGGAATGTGTGGGATGAATGGAGTCTCTAAGACTATGTTCATCATACACCTAGTTATGTAACAGATATTAGCACCTCGAGGTCACTATCCAGGATTTCCCACTTCCTTTGGGTATTTTGCCACCGTTTACAGTTTGATCCAGGCATTGGATTTTCGCCCGATGGTAGTTAATTCAGGAAGATGAAGACTAATTAATCTAATCACTAATGTTGTTTTTGATGCAGCTTGACTTATCAAATCAACCGCAGCAAAGCACAGAGCATACACACCGGAGTCTTGTCAATTTTAGTAAATTTTAAAGGATGAGTTTTTTAGAAAGAAAAAATATTCCAGGAACCTCTTTCAGTCCAAGTGGAACTCAAACGGGGAATAAAGGAAGGGGATTATTTTAAAAAATTGTTTGCATAGATTAATAATAAGCATCAAAAAGGAAGCACACCACAAGTTTTCTAATTAGTCCTACCACGCATCTCTTTCCCCTTTCGGGTCAATCGAGAAGTTGTGGGGTAAATATTAAAGTTAATTTGATAATGTAAGATGGAATATATGATAAATTAATCAAATCATGTTATTCTACATTAATTTTTCTAATTAGTCCTACCACGCATCTCTTTCCCCTTTCGGGTCAATCGAGAAGTTGTGGGGTAAATATTAAAGTTAATTTGATAATGTAAGATGGAATATATGATAAATTAATCAAATCATGTTATTCTACATTAATTAAACTAATATAGAGCAAGAAAAAATAAGAAATTGCAAAAAATGACAAAAAAGGCGCGAATCCCCCCATAGGGGATAGGGAATGGGCTCGAAAGAGCCTATTCGGAGAAATTTTTTATTATATGCTATTAAAATATCAGTGAAATTATCTGAATCCTCTTGGTTCTTATATATGATGAAACCAAGATCTTACAAATTGCCCAAAATTAAAATTACAGTCAAAAGGGAGACCCCTGGGGGGATTCGGATGATCCAAAAGCCACTTTTGAAAAACATATTCTCCTATTTCTGTTATGCCTGATAAAATACAGTGATATTATTAGAATTAAATATTCCCAAAATAACTTTGAAAGTACGTTTGGTTCATCCTACTTTAAACAAAAAAACTAAGTTAAAACTAGTTAAAACGGTTAAAAGGAACCAAGGAAAGCAAGCTTTCCTTGGGATCTTGTCTTGCTGTTTGGGAATCCAATGAAATGTGCACTGATTTATGGATTTTATCTTTTAAAAATAGAAATAGAAATCTAATGCAGGAAAACTATGGATTCTCTTTAAATTGCCATGCAAAACAGACGATTTCCCTAAACTAGATCTAGAATGCTTTTATGAAACCTTTTAGGAATGAGATCCAGGTTATGAGCATTGAAATAATAGATCTATGTAAGTTTTAATTTAATATAATAGATATGAATAATTTCAAATGTTTTAAACAAAGTAACCAGGTAAGAAATTTGATTTTAGAAGGAGGAAGAGAGAGAAAGAGTGTTGGAAGCCTGGGAATGTTGGGATTTGGAGTTTGCTTTGCTGGAACACTGAGGGACTATGTCCTCCAAAATATCCTGAAATGAGTAATATGAAAACTAAATCAACCCCTTCTACAAGTGAGATCACCTGCAACTTACAAATCCTTTCACAAACAGATGGTTAAAACGTAGGTGCTGCTGGAAAAAGATAATTGGAAAGCATGCAATTAAACTTAAAATACATACAACTCCAAGAGATCTGAAACAAGAGAATAGTAAGAGCATAAATGAAACTAGAATAATATCTTACCCCAACAGTAGGGATCTCTCTCCTCAAGGCCAACAATTAACCAGCAAAAAAGCAAAGGTCCATAACACATATTATACCTCATAAGCACTTGACAATCACCATCCACACATGAAGAGCATTACACCATAGATATTGCCTCCAAATATTATTTATTCCAAAATTGTAAACAATACAATACAATAGCAACAACTTCTCAATCTAGCTCTAACTATCTTGGAAGAGGAAAACTCAGCTTTATTTATAACAAAAACTAGAAATCTAGCCCAGGGGGGCACAATTCCCAAGGAGAGAGAGACTGCAACTGCATGTGGAGTGAATCGGAGCCTGATCTGAGTCTATCTAAGTCTGATCTGAGTCTCACTAAGTGCAGCTGTCAATCGAAGAGCTAATCTACCTGACACCTCAACATGCTAACTAGAGCATCCACCAAAACTCATCCAGATGAGCCCACACATGTGGAGGAGAGAGGGAGGGCACAATTCCCAAAATTACATGAATAAATGCACTCTCTGTTCAGCCCATATCACCTCCTTCTGTTAAGGGATGGTCAGATCCAGTCAATCCCAAGCCGATGAGACTAATTTGAGTCAAATTGAAGAAAATCCCAATGATTTAGGATTTGTGGTTTTCTCCATTAGTTAATTAATTTATTAATTAAAATAATCAATATTTGATTTTTAGGGATTTTTGACCTAAGTGATGGACAAATCACTCAAAACTTAGAAAAAGTGGGTTTATGGGCTTAGATGGTGCTCTTAGCTTGGAAATAAGCACCCCCATGACTGAAACTGATTTCTGAGCCCATTTTTATTACAAAACCAATTTTTCCAATTAGACTATTCAAAAATAGCCTAAGTTTTGTGGAAAAATAAAAATTAAAAAAACTTTAAAAAATTAAAAAAATTAAAACCTAGGGGGACTTAGACATGTTCATATGACTCTACCATAATTACTAGCATCTTTATACATTGACACATAGACTCTAATAACCTCAATAGGCCCAAATGCCAAGCCAAACACCCCAACTTTGGAGGTATTGAGTGAAAAACTCAGAAATTATCAGTTATTTATTCAACAACCAATAATAACCAAGGGAAAAAACACCCTGGGATGATCGGATTGACAAATAAAGTCTAAGAGACTGAGTATTTTACAGACACTATCATGCTAGAAAATTTTATTATAACTCCCCTATGGGGTATGAACATGTGATATGGTACAACAATCACTTCCTAGAAGCAATTTTGAAGGTCTTCTGAAGTCCAAACAAATCATCTTTGTCCAGTTCGCCAGGCTCACTTGATAAAAACCACTAAGCACAACTTAGGTGGTAATAGGATGTAAAGAGTGCATTCTTGCATGGTGAGATATAGGAGGAGATATATATGTAGCAGCCTGAAGGTTTCCAAGAGGATCCTTCATTGGTATGTAGGCTAAAAAAATCACCATATGGACTCAGGCAAGCCCACAGGGCTTGGTATGCAAAAAAGGATGCTTTCTTGCTTTCAATTGGCTTCACAAGATGCAAATCAAACCCTAATGTATATTTGCAGAAAAATGATGTTAATTTTCAGGTCATTGTTCTTTATGTTTATTATCTTCTTATTACATGTAGCTGCACCAATTTAATTGTCCAAATTAAGAGCTCTTTCGATAGTGAGTTTTCCATGACAAACCTAGGATTGCTAAGGCAATTTTTGGGCTTGGAAATTGAGGAAAATGGCAAGTGAATCATGCTGAGTCAGCCATAGCATGATTCATACCTACTAAATAATTTTAATATGGCTGAGTGTAAGGCATCCAAGTATCCCTTTCTTTCTTGTATTAAAATGCATGAATTTGGCGATTCCCCAATGGTGGATATTACACTCTACAGGAAACTAGTGGGAAGCTTCCTCTACCTCACTCATAAAAGAGCTGATTTGTATTATGATGTGAGTGTTATAGAAATACATATGGACCAGACACATGAGCTCCATTGGAGGGCTGGAAAAATAATTCTTCAGTATGTCCAGGGAACTAAGAAATTCAGGGTGCACTACACAGTTAGTTCCTCACTTCAACTAGTTGGATTTTGTAATTCAGATTGGGCCGATGATCCGACTGATAGAAATTAAAAATCAGTTTTTGTTTTCATGTTTGATGAAGGTCCCATTTTCTATTCAAGTAATAAACAACACACCATCTCACTTTCATCAGCAGAGGCCAAATATAGGGCAACAACCAATGCTGCAACACAATGTGTTTGGTTGTAGGGAATTCTTCGAGAGTTTGGTGTCACAATTGATTCTCCAACCAAAATTTGGGTGGATAATCAGAGTGACATAAAGATATCTACTGATACATTATAGAGGCAGAGGAAAAATCAAATATATATACACACGCATTACATTCGGGGCTTAATGCATGACAGGGTGATCTCACTGCAGTATTTCCCATCCACCGAGCAAACTGGTGACATTTTTACCAAGGATTTCATTGAGAAGACCTTCACTTACCTAAGATATTTTATTGGGGTGAGTGAGGGATGGTAATTTGCTGTTATATTATTGGAGGTCCAGCCTGATGTCCATTCTTGAGGGAAGGTTTTTCCCATGAGGTTTTCCTTCTTTCCTCGGTTCACATGGACAAATAAAAATTGTAATTTCTGAATTATGTACTTGAGGTGACTTGAGCCATTGTTGCCAAGGCCTTAATAATTTTGTGAGAATACTTATTTTTTGGATTAAGGGAGGGCGTAAGAACAATAATCCATCATTAGTACCTTATTTACACTAATTAGTCAATTTTATTACTTTTTAAGCTTTAATACATTAGGAGGTGGACTACGGGTGCTTAGGTGGACATATTCCATGTCAATTTGAGGTTCCATGACCCACATGGGTACTAAAGCTTAGTAAACCAGCCACATATGCACATCCATCATTTCTTTTTTGCTCCCATTCATTGACTGTAGACAGGAAAGTTGAATTGGAGCGCTAGAGTGGGATTTTGCCCAAATTTGGCTTGATTTGGTGCAATTAATGTTGCATTGAGACTCTAAAACACCCATTTTTCCATACCCACACCGTCCAAGGTGTAATAATTGACCCACAACACACCTTCCATGCCACCTTAGCAATTTGTGGCTATTTGGACAAATTTGGGACATGATTGGCCCACCTAGGGGGGTTTGATGCCAATTTCACAATTTTGGGTTATTTACTCACAATTGGCTTCCAAATCCATTCAAAAATATTATTATGTATTTATAAACCTGTTAATAAAAATTTCATGGTTATACAGTCCGAAATTATCTTGTTTCTAGCTATCATTGTGTGTAATTTAGCTGTAATTTGATGGTTTTTGCTGAATCTTGCACCCAAATTTTATTTGTGAACCTCACTTATGCTCCTAGATTTTCATGTGGTTTGAATTACTCACTTGATGCTTCGAATTTCTCACAATATCAAGAGAATTCAAGAGATTAGTTTTGTGAACACTCGAAGCCTCCATAAATCTTGAAGCAATGAGAAATAAATTGAACCAATGGATTCTATATCCGCCCGACTAGAATATAGGCTCAAAGGAACATACAACTTCAATACATGGAAGATGAGTATGATCCTCTAAAAAAATCATTGAATTAATCCCATCTATTGATTAAGTTATCATTGATGTCAACGTTGTCTGGTCATTGATGCCAATTATTGAGTCCTTGGTGCCCCTTGTGGAGCCCATGAGGGTTAGCATTTAGTTTGTGGTTATCTCTATTATAGGAGCCCTTTTTACCTTGTCCAAGAATAGGCTTGAAGCCCTTGGAGGCCTTGGAACAATGGAAAAATCCTTTGTTACCCATTGGCTTGTTCAAGTTCCCCTAAGTTGTATCTTGGTGCCATTTAAGTCCATTTTTGAGTTCCCCGATTCTAGTTGATATTTGGTTACTGGTATTTTTTCTGCTTGTTATGCTTGTACTTGTTTTGGTCTCTTGATTGATTGTTGGATGGATGATGTGGCTGATGTGTGTAAGTCCCTTAATGTGTTGATGTTGGTTCCCATTTATTGCATTGGATTGTATTGAGGTTGTTGAGTTATTATGGCGTCCTTGAGTTGACAATCTTAGATCTTGATCCTCTTGCATGTGGATACTTGGGTCTTGGAACCCGAACTTATGGTGGTATATTGGAACTCGTTCTTATGGGGTCCTTGGTGTTCTTAGAAGTTTAGTTCTTGAACCCACACATATGGTGGTTTTATGGCCCTTATATGCTATATGGTCATTGGAATGTTGTATCTTGTAGCATCCCCAAATCATATTTTATAGATACTAACTCCAGACAAAGACTTGGTACAAAAAAATTGTCAAACTAGGTGCTAGGGAATTAATAGTTTTGAATGGAAGGACTCAAACTGAAATGGATTCTTCACAAAAGGAGCTCAGAGATATGATATTAATGTAATGTCCCTGATATGTAATCATATCATAATATTATCTCTGATATATTTTTAATAGAAAATTTTACATGAAAATTGCATTCAATCAGAGAGCTCTTAAGACTAGGAAAATATGGGAAATTGGTTGATACTTTTGCAAACAGGGAAGCGGTATGTGGAGAGAAATAAAGGAAAATATTAGGAATGATAAATTATATTCCATAAAATATTTATATCAGGGACCATTTAGGTTTCAAAATCACCAACCATTGAAACCTACTCTCGTGCTTCTGGGTCACCCAACCATGAAACTAGGAAGACTTTGTCAGATCCAATAAACCAGGGTATTTGGAAGAGTACATGGGTTTCATATTACTATAAAAATGTATTAAACAAATGTTCATACATTCAATAAGAGAGCTCGAGTGATATGGGGTTGTTTGGGAAGAATTTGGAAAAACTAGCAATTTGGCCTAGGGAGGCCCTGCGTAAAGAAGGTCGCCCAAACAAGGCACATAATCAAATAAAAGTATGTATGAAGGTTGATATGGATAGTAGGGATATTTAAAAACATCCAAAAACTCATATAATTAAATTTGAATTTACAGAACTCCCATAATTACAAAAAGTGTAAGACTAGTTAAATTTAACTAGTCAACTAGCTAGGGTGTACAATAATTCATGAATTTCATATCATAATGAAATAAGAGATGCTACTGTATTTTAAAATATTTAAATAAATAATATTTAATATTATAATAGAATTTAAAACTCCAATCATGAACATTATATTACTCCCATTAGATTTTATAGTCAAATACCCCATTAGTTGGGCACAAACATCACTCCTTATGTGCAATTAATCATCGACTATCTATGGGATAGAATATTACTGTCACATAGAGATCATAAAGAGTGATAACAAGCTACATATTTTGATTTTATCTTGATGGGATCCTCCTTAGTGCAAGTCATATGCAAAAGAACGGGAGAAGAGGGGAAGATGAGAGAGGAAATTAGAACCTTGGGGCGCATCTCCCAAGAACCTGAGGCACAAAAATCAACAAATAAGCCTTAGATTCATAAAAATAAAAAATAATAAACATAAAAACTCAGTAATGGATCTCCCACTTCCTTTAAAAAAACCTCTGGTGACTTTTTTGGAAAGTGAACCACCTGCTGATCAAGTTTCCCTTGCCAAAACCCTAACCCTAGCCATGAATTCTCCCTCCATGAGGAAATTAGCATGTGTGAGACAAGAAATATTTTACCCTATCATCTAGCTTCATCCAATTTGGAAACTACACCCTTCTTGGCCCAACGTTGTTGATTTTCCTTATGAAAACTTTTCCTGCCTTACCTGCTTTTGTCAGTGAACGCCAAAATGGAAAATGTTCCCTAGAGTTGTTTCTTTTCCTTATGAGAAATTTTTCTGAACTACTTGCTTTAATGACTGAGAGCTTTTCGAGAGTTTCCCCTTTTGTATCTAACAATGTTTCTTAGCTTTTTCAGTCCTATGAAATATTTTATTTCCTCCTTGGAAAGTTGGCTTGCCCAAGTGGCCCCCCTGTTAACGGAAACTTATTTTCCACATAATTAATTGCATAATAATTAAAATTGTCAAGAAATAAAACTTAGTATAAGCCTCTTACATAATTATTTATCCAACTTACCTAGGGTAATTAAATAATATCATTTAGAACCCCTAGGTGTTTATCACATGCAACATTTTTTGGTGGTCAAAATGTGGGGACATGCTGCGAATTTTTCCCATGATGTTTCTGCTGCACCACTCTAATCATAGTCATTTCTTTGATGACCACTTTTTTTAACAAAATTGTCAACCTAGTTAAGGTAACTGAGTAAAATCCATGGATCCCACTGCCTCATCTGTAAGGACCCAATGTTTATTCCCCCTTTGGAAATATGTCATTCCCAAGAATGCCAAGGTCCCATGGTTTTATATGCCTCCTTCCAAACACTAGTAATAACAACATAATTTTATCACTGTAGAGGATGAAAATGAGGTCGTGAAAATAATACCACCACATTGGAAGTTCATCTCTCCCCATGACAAACTGAACATTTCAGAGACTCTCCCACCATACATGGAATTTCTCGATGTGGGTCCAAATCATATTGAGTCTCTCGACCATATGTAACTCAATGTGCCATGAAACACTGAAACATGCATCATTTCTATTCTCAAGGAATGGGTGGTGATCCCCTGTGGGGGTGCTCATATGCAACATGTATCTACTCATCCAATCCATGGAATTTTGTGTACCCAATGCATCCAATGGCTTCCATACATTTCTTATTTTCTTCTCACATGATAAAATAATTGCATATGCATATATGATCCTACTACAAATGTAAATAAACTCTTACTGATGTGAGACAAGCTTGCACACCCTTTAGTCTCCATCTTTGTTATGTATCTACCTATCCAGTCCATGTATGGATGAATGGAATCAAGTTGCAGCAATATGTGCCTATTTTTTTGCTTAGAAGGTAATGGTGCATCCCTCAAGTCATCTTGAACACCTATTGGAGCCTCCTACTCCTCATGTGCTGCCAACAAGGAAAATTCATTTTCCCAATTTTCTTCCCCACTTGATTTGGCTGAAATAGGAGTGTGAGTAGAACTGTGAATCAAATTTATGCAATACTTATCCACCGATATTATGGCTACATATTCTTCATCACTGGCTGATCCAACCAATGTGGTCTCATCTGACTCTTCCCTGGAGAAGAGACTCTCTTCAAAAAACAACTCTTATTTTCTCTAGAGAAGAACATGTTCTTGGTTCTCTTAAATCTTGTATGCACAGTCCTCAAGCACATGAAAAACTAAATTCAACTCATGGATGATTTTATTAACAAATTTCCATAATTTTTATGTTACGTTCCATACATTTAAGGAGTAGAAGATTAAAATTCAGTGGTTCATGAGTTCTTTACGTTATCATTTTAGAGACAAATTAGAGTTTGATTGTCCAAAGAACTTGGAAGAGACTTTTCACAAGGAAAGAATCTATTACGAATAGAGTCACCATGGACTTGAGAACCTGCAAATCCCATAAGATAAGAAGAAGAAGGGTGATAAACAATTAAAGAAGAGATACAAGTCCTGTACATTCAGAAACTATAGTAAGCCATTTCTCAATACAAATGTGTATGGAAGAAGTGAAGTTCAATAGAATGTTCTTGCTCAAAGCATAGATCAACTTGTTGGAACTATGTGAAAGAAACATGAAAGGGATTAAAAAATACATCTTCGCTATTGTGGATGTGGTGAAAATCATCGACAAATGGACTTCCCTCATAAAGGTAAAACTAATAGAAATGTTCACAACTTGTAGGAAGCTACTATAGTAAATGATATGGACAAAGTTCTAAGAACTTGTGTAGCCCTGGAAAATCAACAAGTTGGGCATAAATTGTCAATTTTCAAAGTGGAAGGTAAATTTTTTCGCAAATCTATGTTAATCCTCATTAAGTCATTCTCTTGTAAAAATTTTATTTCCCCTAGAATTGTTGACCAATGTATGATGTTGAAAATAAATTTAAGCATGCCTAGTTGGTTTAGCTGGATCCAGGAACAAAAGAAATGTATCTAATTTTATTTAGGATTACACCCTGGAGTTGGATGGAATATTGACAATGCCAAGATTTTAATATTTTTCCCTTGGAATCCTATGATCTTCTCATATGAATGGACTGGTTAGAGAATCATAAATTTATCCTAATTTTTTGCACAAATACATTGATGTGTGAAGATAGAAAAGGAAACGTCAAAAAAATAAATGACATATCTCGCAAAGTATCTGTAACAAAAATCTATTCCTTCTAGATAAAACACAATGGAAGGAAAGGATGCAACTGATGTACAGTGCAAGTGACATAAATTGGAAAATAAGTTGAATCTAAGATGGGATATTTTCATTTTCTTTCATGTAATTTCTAGATGTGTTTACTAAGGAATCACTTGGTTTACCAAGCCCAAGAGATATTTGAACTTCACCATTAACAGGTGACTTCAATACTATGTGTTTCAAGCGAACCCTATAAAATGACTACACTAAGAGTCAGTGGAACTCAAATTGTATTTGTAGGAGCCATTGTAAAAATATTAGATTAGGCCTATCGTTTACCCATGGGGAGATTTAGCTTTTTTTTTTCATAAAGAAGGATTGAACATTTATATTGTGCATCAAGTATCAAAAATTGAGTAAGATAAATATAAAGAATATATATCCTCTACCTAGAATTGATGATCTTTCCACCAATTTAGAGAGTAAAATGTGTTTTATAAAACTTATTTAAGGTCTAGCTATCACCAAATCAAGATTAAATATAAGGATATCCATAATACCACCTTTAGGACTCGTTATGGACACTATGATATTTTGGTGTTCATTCCTTTCAGCCTCACCAATGAACCTTCCACATTCATATGTTTCATGAATAATGTTTTCATCAAGCACTTTGGTAAATTTGTTCTTTTCTTCATAGATGACATCCTCATCTATTTGAAGATGTAGGAAGAACATAACAAACATCGAAGTATATTTTCATAGATCTCGCGGGATTACTAAATCTACACAATTTTCAACAAGTGTTATTTATTTCAAAAATAGATTTAGTACTTGGGGAAGATAATTCTAGACCAAGGGGCTGTGGTGGACCTTGACAAAATTAAATCAATTACTGAGTCACCTACTCCTACGAATGTGACATATATCCCATAATTTAGGGCCTTGCTAGTTATACTAAATTTTAAATAAATATTTTTCTAAGAATACCCATCCTATAAACTCTCTATAGAAAAATGAAGCAAAATTCATTTAGTAGGATAAATTCAAGTGAAGTTTTCATAAATTAAAAGGTTTGTTGACTACTGCTCCTATCTTAAATAATGTATTTATGTATGGAGATGTTTTTATTTTCATGAATGTGTTCAAGGAATTCCTATGAGGATTACCAATCCAAAATGATCATGTGATCTACTACAAGTATATGAATTTAAAATAAGATGAAAGGAATTATGTGATCCATGACTTAGAGGTGGATACAATCATTTATGCATTTAGAATGTGGAGACAACATCTAATCAGGAAGATATTTTTTTGAAAGGAGTATACATTGGATTGAAGTATTTGTTTGATCGACAAAAGTTAAATTATTTACATGAAATATGGTTGAGTGTTTTAAGTGAATAAATATTCAAAACAAAGAACATTAAGGGAAAGGACAATAAGGTTGATGACACTTAATAGGAATGTTCAAATAATATCTTCGACTATTATCAACACTTTTGAAACTCATCTCAGTAGAAGAATAAAAGAAACCTATGAACAAGATGAATATTATCGACTAATATAGTCAAGTATGTAGACAAATGGTGCAAAATAATATAAAGAAGATTTCAGTATCACTAATAAAGGACTACTTATGTAAAAACGGAAAATTGTATGTGAAAAATACACCAGAAATGAAGGAGATGATCATGGACACGTTTCACAAACAAACTTATTTTAGAAATCTAGGATATCAAAAAATGATCTCTACAGTGAATAAATAATACTATTAGGTGAAAATGTGTGAAATTTCCAAGTGCATAGATTGATGTTTGGAATGTCAACAAGTGAAGGATGAGAACATGAATGCAATCAACTTGTTGCACCCTTTACCAATTCTTGAATGGAAATGGGAGACCATTTCGATGGACTTCATAACTAGACTGGCGAAATATAGGACTCAACATGATTCAATCACAATTGTACTAGATAAAATAAGAAAGGTTACTCACTTCATTCCATTCAAATTAAATTTTAAGGATACGAATATTATACAAATATTATTAAAATAAATTTACATACTGCATTGGATTCCTAAACATATCATTTCAGATGGAGACACAAAGTTCACATCAAAATTTTGGAAGGATTTGTTTGCAGGTCTCAACACTCAACTAAACATGATTAATACTTATCACCTTCAAGCTAATGGACAGACTAAGAGGATGAGCCATATTCTAGAGAATATGCCCTAGATCTATGTAATGGATAATCCTAAGAAGCAAGAAAACTACCTATACTTAACAAAGTTTTCCTACAATAGTGGATACCAAACATCATAAAAAATAAGACCCTTCGAGGTAAGGTATGCCAGGAAGGAAAATACCAGTATCACCTGGGGCAACCCAATGGATAGAGATATGCATGTACGTGACATGCTAAAGGGAGTAGATTTTTTTTAACAAGGTCTAGCAAAGCCTGGAAATGGATCGATATTATTAAAAAAATTATGCATACTTAATCATAAGACCTAAAGATGAGAGAAGAGACCATTTATATCATAAAGAAAAGGAAACAAGAATTTAACTAAACCTAAGAAAATGCTCTAAAATTGCTCCACAATATTATGGACCATTTCAAATCCTAGCTAGAGTAGGATCTATTACCTGTCAATTAGCTCTACCATCTAATATTAAAGTGAATAATGTATTTCATTTATCATTATTAAAAAGTATATACATGATACTAAGTGTTTCGTTGATTGGTGTGTGATAAAAGTGGAACCAAAAGGGGAATTCTAGATATAACCATTATGCATCATGTACATGAAATTAGTAGTGTTATGGAACATGGCCATTGCCCAAGTAAAAGTGTAATGGGAGAATTTTGAGCCTAAGGAAGCCACCTATGAGATGGAGGATAAAATGTGAGACACATACAAAATCTCTATTCCAAGATTGATTTGGAATTTTTTCTTAACACAATGGATGGTCTTGTTTTAAGGGGGAGGGGATGTAATACCAGAGAATTCCAACCCCTTATAGTTGGATAATTATTTTCTAAACATTATATTTGGAAGTATTACGTATTTGGATATATTATTATACTATGTTGGAAAAATTGTTTGGGTTGGGTGGGATAAACCAATAAATGAGTGGGCCTAGTCCCTATAAGTAAAAACCATGATAAACAAAGAAGATTAAGAAGACTAAATAGAAAATTAATTAAACATATTTGAACAAAATGAAAAATGAATAATGAAAAGAAAAAGAAAAACAATTGATGGAGAGAAAACTCTAGAAAATGTAACTCCTACATAGGTGTCACCACCTAAAAAAATAGCTAATAACAACAAATTCCTCTTCTATACAAGAGGAGTAAAATTAATTCCAAAGGGTTAATTTTCTTGGTGGAAGTAGGGAAATGAGATATAAAGGAAAAACATTCAGGTTGAACTCAAGAAAGGAAGAGAAAATATAAATTTGAATGAAATAATACAAATCAAGTTCAAGAAAGAAAGGTTAGAACATTGAATCTGTAATGTTCATGAAATGGATAGGTAAAGGGGGAAACACTAACCACTTGATATCTAGGAATAGGTGATCAAGGTCCATGTTTAGTCATGCTTTGAAAATTCACTATGTACATAGAGTGTCCACACTATTAGGTGTTGAGTACCAGATCAAAAGAGGGCTTATTAGGGCATTGTACAATAACATTGTCTATTTCTTGACAACAATATTGTTTATGGACTCAGAGGACTACTGCCAGGATTTTAAGGGAGGAGGAATGCCTATTATAAACAAAATATACTGGTAATGAATCTTGGATAGATAGGGTCCATATGTTCTATTGCATACCAACATATTAAAGAGAGTAAAAAGGGTAAAAATAATTTAAAACCAATCCTTAGAGAGGCCATAAGTCATCTCGGGGGTGACTGTGCGAAAACTAATACTGAAAGTTTCCTGTAGATATATGGTTGGCTAAATCTTGGAAGAACCCTCAATAGTTGCATATTGTTATGTGTACTCTAATCAAATGATTTTCAATTCTTGACATTTTCTATACGTATTCTCTAAGGGTGTTACCAAAAAGATGGGTTACACTTTTTGGCAAGCAAAAGTCGCAAGTAGGAAAAAATTGAGCTCAATCAAGATTTTGTTAAGGTCTTGATAGATATTTTAAAATATCGATCAATGATTAAGAATACCCTCAATCGATCTCTCTATCTCAATCAAGAGTTTTCTTAACCCTCAATTGATCTATTGTCATTTGTAAAAATACATAAAAGTTTGCGAGAAGACTATATAAAGTAAAAATTAGTACGATCAAGCTTTTAGTTTAATTGTAGCTAAACCATGGATCGATCTATTTAAAAATGAGCTCAAAAATTTGATCGAGGGCTTTTAATACCTCAACTGAGCTAATATCTTAATCGACGGCTTGAAAATAGGCTTTTAGCCTTGTTTCTGTAAATTTAATTTTACTAGCCTCTTTGTTAGGATTAAACCCTATCCAACGATGCACATTAGCTCGTGAAATTCATATTGATGGATTAATCAACAAATAGTCTATCCATTGACATAGAATTTACGAGTTTTTGATTTTATATGATTTTTTTTGTTGTTCAAACTTACACTTACAAAATCATGCCCACAACTTTGAATCAATGCAAAGAGAAATCAACAACATAAAATGTACACTACCAAAAAAATTCAAAAAGATATATTTGTCCCTAATCAACGTGTCCTCTTCCAAAGGGTATTTTTTTTATTTTACTTTTATAAACATAAAAAACAACTTTATATGCACACACGTGTACAAAATGTAATTAAAATTTTCAATGGCCAGTTTCAAAAATTAATAAAATTTTATAATTTCCCAAAATTTTTTTTTTTTTTAAGTTATGAATGTGCTTGTGCATTTTGTGTATATTATGTTCATACATATAGTTTTCAAAAAATATGCATTTATCACTAAATTATTTTATGTGCACACAAGCCACTTGTTAACTTTTCCTGAAATTTACAAGAAAAAACCTATTATTAAATGCAATTTTGGAATATTAAATAATATTATTATTTAAAAAAATATAAACATAAAGAAAACATAATTCCCTAATTTGTTTTGTTATTGCATGTCAAAATTTACAAGGAATATATGAGTTTTGACGACTTCAATTTAATAAATCATTAAAAAATTGAATTTTCACCGTTGCTTATGGACAAAAAGTGTTTATCGTCTTCATGGATTCACCCCTAATGATTTCTGAATTATGGATTCTACTACTATATATATGCATGCATCTTATTTCTATGCTTTAAGTTGATTGTGGGAGACATATGTATTTGGAAATACCTTAGAGTAAGTTATCAATCATATTATTCAACTACTGGGAATGAAGGTAATCAAAAAATGCATGGACTATTCTAAATTGATATGAAAAATGCATGCATTGTTCTAAGCTAATATAGGATTCACATGTATTCATTATAATATAAACACATAAAGAAAATAACTATTGTGTTTTATTGTATTTATTCCTATCTTTGCGTTGGTAAACCAAGTCTAGTACAACTATTTTTTATTGTATTTATGCCCAAAAGTTTCATTGGTGAGTTGAATCTAGTACAACCCTATTTTATTATATTTATGCCTAACTGTTGTATTGGAAAACATAATCTAGTACAATTGTAATGTTTTAATTATTTCCCTAATGGTTGCATTGGATTGCCAATCTAGTACAAATGTTAATGTTATGGTTAGTATTATTATTAAGGTGCTCCCAAACTGTTGCATTAGACAACAAACCTTATACAAGTTCATTGAGTACATTTTCCATAGCTATGGCATTGGGCCACAAATTCTATTTCCTTATTTTAAATTATATAATCAAAGTACATAAAGGAATCAAATATTGAAATGGAAAATATGTATACATAGCTACATGTAGTAGCATAATAAACCATTTAATAGATTTACGAGAAATCATTTGACTATAAAGGAAATCACAATGTGAACCTATGTGTGTGTGTGTGTGTGTTATATAGTTGAAAATAAAGATCTAGCCTAGGACTTGCATGCTTAATTTTCCCAACCAACTAAGTGCCTCAAGGTGGGTAACATGGGGGCCCTCCCCAATCCACATTAGACCGTATGATAGATACTTGGTTTTTGTCCCCCTAGGAACTCGAGAATATCCCATGGATTGGGAAGCACCAGAAAACCCCAATAAGAGACTAAGAGAATAAAATATAGCATTTAATTTCTACACGGGTGCAGAAATAAGCATGATATGTATCTAACTTTATAAATGTGTAAACATAATACTAGTAATTAAATGCATGTAAAATATATATAGATGTCCCATTATAGGAATCAAAGTCACTTATAAAATAATATACAAGCCTTTAAAATTCCATCAAAATTTTTGAGTACCAGTTTTCTTTTGCATAACAGTTGAAACTAACTCTTGAGAATGAAGACTCCCTCCTAAGCTAAACTATCTCAAATAATTTAGAGGGCCTTAATAGGAAAATAATTCAACTTACATAAGTGTCTAGCAGGTCATTGAGGAGTCTTGGACCCATGATCAACATCACAGCGGAGTGGATAAGAACTTGTATGAAGAATTTATCATCAATTTGATAGACATAAAATCATATAAAATTAAATAATAATAAAATGTGTTGGTTGTTAAAATATACCAAGTGTTTGGGTTGTTGAAGGGATACCCATCTGATATCACCTACATGTTAAATGAATATTTGAGTTAGGATCAAATATTAAAATATAGGACAATGTTTTTATGATAAAATTACTAAGTACATCAATAAGGTATCAAATTAATCTCTCGACAAAAGTATAAATGGTAGACGGAAACAAATCAATCTTATGCATCTAAGTTGGGATAACAATTTTATATACATCTACTTTGAAAGGCTTTACATTNTAGTCCTAAATGGATGCATTATTAACTATAACAACAACCCCCCCCCCTCGCCCCCCTGACCGCCCCACCTACCGAGTTTGAATGTGTGCATGAGGAAAAAAATATATCTAAACACACACACACACACACATACTCTAAAGGTATGTGTATCAACATATATATATAAATATTTTTTGGGTGCCTCACTCTGATCCAAAAAAAATCAAGGAAAGAAAATGTTGGATCAATCCCAGCATTTGTATCTTCAAGCATATCACAAGTAATTTATATATCAACCAGTCAAACAATGCTCGATAAATTGTAAAGACTCTCTACAAAATGATTGGACTCCTATTTAGGAAGATCGATATTCAACAAACATGATATGTGTTATGTAGAATTAACCATTGAAAATGTAACTTGATACACTACATTTATCTAAGTACATATTGATCTCAGGTTGAGTTGGGTACAAGAAGAATCAAAATAGACTTCATATATGATCAAATTGTGAGTAGATAAAACCACTGTATGAGTGGATTGGACCCTTAGATCCGAACATCCAAAAAGGAGATCAATCCCTCAAATAGAAAACATTAACAAAATACAGTGGGGTCTCTATCTAAATGATTATCAACATGTACATATCTAACCAGAGGAGAAGATCCAAGCAAATAAAGTTTCATACTATATATGCAAGTACTGAAGAGTATGATAACTAATCGTTTGGAAAAATATTGTCGTCGCATAAAAATGCAGGTGTTATCAAATTCCCCTCCTTTGATGGTCATGGATTCAGGCTTACATTCGATGAGAAGAGTACAATGTGGATCAATGCCATTGTCTTCTTCATCATGTGCTTGGTCGCTTCCTAAAGGACTTCATCCATGGTGACAAGCAACCACATATTTAATTATTGAAAAACCTCCTCTGCAACAATGATTTAAATTAAAGGGTAGATGGAGGATATTTCTCACTCTTAGGGGGAGAAAATCTACCCACAAGAGTGCCACCTCAAGTATTGTGGAGGAAATTCATCAGTGTTTCCCTAGCCAAAAAGAGAATGGTATCTATGAGAATAAACAACCCTTACTAAATCGAATTGGAGTGGGGGAGATGTTTCCATGAGCAATGGAGAAAATAATAGGAATAGTAGCCACAAAAATAGGTGTGAGAAGTGGTTTTTTATAGGTCAATTGTGTCATGGTAAGAACCCTCACCCTCACATTAAAAATAAAAAACTCTCCTCCATGCTTGGAAACAAAATACCTCCTCTTGTGAGGCCAAGCATTATAGTTTATAATTTTTTCATGAGTGGTTTCAATCCTCATCCCCATGGATTCACATGATGTATTGGATAAAGGCATGGATGTGGGTATGGTACAAAATTACCTATGCTAACTTAAATATTGGTAGAACTATATATAAGGTATTCATGTGTGTTATATTATTATGGTAGATTTGTGTGACTAAGGGTTAATTCATGATAGTAGGTAGCTATCACTTTTCATAAATAATTAATATAAATCAATCTACTACTTTTTTTCACACCGAAAAAAAACACAACTTGTTATTCTAGAGGATCAAATTTGCTTACATCATTTACAAAAAGAGTCAGACTAGTTAATCACTTTGTCTCTATCATCCTTAATGACATATCCATAAAACAATAAGTAACAATGTCAATCCTAATCTTTCAAACATAAAGTAAGAGACATACATACAATAAAAAACTAAAACAATTTTCCAAGAGAGTATATACTTCCCTCCGCTAAAAGGACTCATCTTTCTTACTATCAAATCTTTCTAAACATAAGGAACAAAATTTCGACAATTAATAAGATGCATATAGACCTATCTAAACAAGCTAAGCTCCATTACAAATATTTAGAAAACTAGAGTCATGCAAATGTCCATCTCTGAACTCTTCAAAAGAACAACATCCATCCATATCTCCAATGATCAATTTAGATAGATGGTTAGATTCAATATTAAATTCTATGTATATGTGCCTGAAAGACATAAAAGAGAAATCATAGATTATACATTTAAACCATGTAGACCATTTCTATAGTGCCAAATAATGGAGAGAATATATCCCATTTTCCCAGTCAACTATAACTTTAGAATCACCAATAATGTGGATATGTAAAACATGGAGCCTCCTAACAGACCAAAGAAAACCCCACAGATATAAAATATCCACCATCATGTTTGTTCCCTTGCCAAATCCCATTCCATAACTTATAATAATGAGTTTCACTTTCCATATAAAACATATCATCCCCACATATCCCGTTCTACTAAGAACCATCAAAATATCCAACAGCTAAGCATTTTGAAAAACTGATTGAATGATCTTCCTTCCTAATACTAGTGAATTACACCTTCAAAATTCAAACCAAGAACCCAAGATTTTGGAACAAACCAAGGTAACTGAAGGCTCAAAATCATGTAAAATTATCATATTACACATTTTCCAGACCTCCCATAATGCTATGAAGAGAAAAGGATAAATCCTCTGCTGAAAAGAGAAACAATTTCTGAAATTTTCCTCAAAGTCAGAGTAAACCCAAATTCCATCAAAATGAAGACTCTTCCCCAAATAAAACCAAACAACTTAAAAAAAGCAACAACTACGAGACAGATGGACCGCCATATCCAGATACGTCTTACCATTGAACACATGGCATGTCCAAACCTCTTTTACACATAGAAACCCACATCAAAATTTCTCTATTCAAACAAAGCTAGGAAAAAGGTTTAATATTTAATGGGATTTGAGCACTATAAAGTAGTACCATCGACCCATAAGAACCCTATTCCATATTATTCTCTGAAATAATATGATAAGACATCTTAGAAGTAACCTCTCGACACCATTTGTTATAGCTCCAATCAATTCGATCCTCAAAACTAGTGAAACTAATCCCATAATGATACAATCTATTCACATAAGAATCCAACTCCATAGCCAAAGAACCAAATAGAACCAAATCATTAGAGCGAACCCACAAGGATGATCCCATATCCAAACCATAACAATCCTATTTTTGGACATATATAATTATTTTATGAAGCTCCTCAATATGCCTAGGAGAAAGCAGATAATGTTCTCTCAATATGACAATCAGATCAATCCTCCGAAAAATTTAAATACCCCCACCAGCTACCTAAATCATGACCCTATTTAAAACATTATTATTAGAGGAGTATACCACATAGTACCATGGTCACATACACCTAGGACACACTTTCATTGGTTTTGTACTTATGTTATATGGTCCAAAACTAGGTTGTGTTGGTCAAGCAAGGTCTTTTGGTGTTTTGGACTCATTAATTCACCTACGTGCCCACATTTGATCATTCTAGTTACACATGCACCCTCATTTATTACTATTTAGTCATTGGTGCACTCCGACTTGATAAAACGAGGAAACTGATTCACCAAAGGCGCCCATGCATGGTATTTGGGTGTTTTTAGCTCTTTTGGACCATTTATTGCTTCGTAGAGCCTCTCCCACACACCCATGCACTCCACCAAACCTATAATACCCTCATTTATTTCCTAGCATGCTCTATCCATGTTCACACAGGAATTTGTGATCATTTGAGGTGTTTTGGGAGCTTATTGGTCCACCTAAGGGGGTTTTGAGGTCCAATCTAAGCCTACCACATGTATGCATCCAATTTTCCTCCAAAGGATAATGATTTTATCCTATTTCATAATAATGATGTTCCAAGCATATTTACATTCTAGACAATGATAATAAACTCAGTTATTGGAACCATGCCTATGTGTTGATTTTGTTCTTTTCACTATTTTTCTACATGATTTGTGAATGTATCGATTTGTGAGGACTCCATGAACACCTAGATATTGGTTTGAATTATATTTTCACATGGTGTTATAGATATTTGGAGCTTCAAATCAAATCTAGAGATTCTAAGTTACTATATAGGGTCTTTTCCAAAAAAAATCAAGTGTTTGCATTGCACGTATTTCCACTATCTTTGTTACGGAGAAAAATTCCGATGGCTTCGGGTGTACCACAATAGACAGAGAAACTAAATAAATCAATCCTTTCCCCATATTCAAGATAAATACAACATCTAATACTAAAGTATCTCTAAACATACCTTATTCATGATGGTTGCAATAGATCCCCGTTGAGCTTTTTCCAATCCTGCTTGCTTTAGCAATTTACTCTCAACAACAGTAAACAAGGAAAGCGTACTAGATAATATAGTGTTAGGCCTACTCTATCATATATAATCAATGATACATAATCAAGTAAACACATCCATGGATTCAATATTCATTTAAATGCACATCATTGGACAGGAAAAGACATTTCTATTAAATAAATCAGAGATTACACAAGTGACAACCTCTGTAGGAACGTCTGCGAACTGGATAAACTAAGTCCTCCACCTAGGCCTCCACCACCTTAACCCTCCATATCTTGATATAAATCTCACAAATGAAGGAAATATTGGAAAGAACACAAAGAGCTCCAAGGGACAAAGGGATGCAGACTCAATTATAAGCAAGCTACGACAACAAGGGACTATAGTTTTCTTGCTCTTCAATTCCTCTCTTCTTCAATGTATCCAGAGGGTTCCTTATATAGTGCTTCAATAGGGTAATGGAAGGTCAAATCCAAGTGATCTTGAGGCATATGGAAGGCCAAGAGACAAGTGACTCGGATCCACAACAAGGAAAAATCCAAAAATATTTATCCTTTTGCACACATCTCGATGTACGTGGGTTTAGGGGTAATATCCACATATATATGCGAGAAAGGGATTAAAAGTCATGTACAACAAATAATGAGTGTTTTTAGGGTTGATATTGGAAACATCAAAGGTACAAAAATAGTCCATGGGGTCCAAAGAGTCTGTAGAGGGACAGGGAAGTCCATAAAAGTGTGATCAACCATGTGTGGTAAAATCAGCTATAACAGATGCCCCCTAATGTGTGAGGTCAGAGGGGTAACATGATGGCTGAAATACATTATAAATCCATCCCATAAGTGGAGTGATGAAGAACCAGGTGGAAGAACTAGCCATCCAACCATATAGCATAATAATCAAACTCTACACATGACTGCAAATACATATAGCAGTCTCAGATACATAAGAGTACAATGGCCATGAATAGGCATGATATACAGACTGTGACATATATGGTCATTGCCACATACAATATACAATAGATCAGAATATCCATGATGAATATATACAAAGGACCAATATATCCATGAAAGCAAAATATATACCATGGATCAAGATCTCCATAATGGATGAAGATATCTGACATACACTGGAATCAAGTCACGAGAGCTGAAATCTCATGAACACTGGCATGATCAAGGAGGTAGCATATATGAAATTCCACCAATATGAAAATTATTATACACAAACCACTACGAGTACATGTCCTACTATGTGAATAGAGGTATCGAGGTCAAACATAGTAGTCCATCATTTGATTACCAGTCATTGATGTATACCGTTAACAGACGTGAGATCACCCATCGATAATAAAAATGGGAACAAGGTACTAGAGTGCAATCTAAAAGGTGTGAATAAATGTGTTGAGGTAAAACACTTGGAAGAATCCATTGATCAGGGGATGTTGATGTATTCCCAAAACTATCGATGGTGAGATAACCTACCACCGATGACTATAAGTCTCAAGGCACTCAAATGACTCTAGACTCCTATCCTAGAATAAATGATCTGAATTCGATGGGATGGAATCCACTGAAAGGAGGGAATTAAGGCATCCCCTATCAACCAACACGAGGTACTCAACAACACTGTATAATGTGGAAGTACTCAAACAAGATGTGCATGAATCAGTAATAGTACCAGGAATAGCCGACATGCAAAGTCAAGATAACTGAGGAATGCTCGACTCAGGCTTCAACTTCCCTTGAACAAAAGCATAAAGGTGAATGGTGACTGAATGTAGGTAGCATAGACTTGATATATAAAACTAGGACATCTTTGTGACACATGAAGCATTGAAAGAGGCTCCATAGGGACCGGAAGCTTAACCAGTCGGTGCAGATAAACTCAGAGATACGAGTTCAACTCCTAAAGTCAAACTACTAACCCAACCAATAGATGTGACATACAATGCTCTGTTCGAAGGAGACACAACTCGACTACTGCCAAAGATAACATCTTTTCTCGTTCAACTTTTTGGTTTTTTAATTTTTTTGGACTTTTTTTAGATATTTTGAAAATCTTGAAAAAGAATAAAAGTGCTTTATAGTTACAAATCTAGGAGGAGACAAGTGTCAAAGGGAAAAAAACTAGTTCCAAGCAGTAGAACATACCTATGTTCAATGCAAGGAAACATGTGCAGGATAACAACACTTGGGGGAAGGTCCCCTCCCAATAAAAATTGGAGAATCAACCTGCAAAAGATATATAAAACGGCTCTACTTGGCTAGACATGAGACAAGATTGGCCTATATGGCTAAAAATCGAATTCAAGGAAGCCGACATAAGGCTCAAAAAGGCAAGAAAAACTCATGATAATGCAATTACAACTTGACATATACAAGGGAGTCCCGAGGAAAAAGGCCAGCATAAAGGTCAAGAGGAGTATGAACCTCTTGCTTAAAGTCATGGTAGTACTATACAAAGGACTCCCACACCCTAAAAGAAAAATGTCGGCATGGGCACCAAATGCCAAACAGGATCTAACTAGGGTACCCATGTATGGTAAAGCTCTATCATTCACAACATGTCACTTCTAAAAGCATCAAGAAGGTTCCATGACAAGATGGAATGGGTTCGTACCTAAGGTTAAAATGAAATGGTCTTAAGGTCATGCAAAATGCAAATGGTTGTGAAACCTAAGCTATATGCTAGTTTAGACATGATACCTATAGTAGGAATGAAGATTTCAAATCCACAGTCAAACCGCACTCAAAACGGACTCCTACATCATCAAATTAGTTGAAACGGTCCAAAATGGTCAAAAACTATAGAAAGTGGGTAAAAATTTCAAATTTTTCTATAAATAGTAAAAAATTTCAAAATTTTCATATCATTTGAAAATTTTACCCAACATAGTGTATTTGAGCTCAGAACTTTAGAAGTGAATTCTGGGAGCATCTTCCGGTGGAATCTCTCCCTATTTGATCCAGGTAGATTCTCATGCCCTCCTCTTCCTATTTCATGCAAATTTTTTGAATTTTCATGGTCCAATTTATTTTTTAAGCCATCCATATTTGTGCGTTTCATCCCATGTAGAAATCAGGCTTTTTTCTGCATATAGGGCTCTCCATACGCTGAAAAAGCACCAAAACGAGCATACATAAGTGAATGTTTTGAGAACAGTTGCGTATAGGGCCGCAAACAAGGTTTCTAAAGGAAAAAATTGATGAAAACTTTGTCTAGTATGGTGTTAGAGTGGAGGGAAAGAGAGCATGGTGATGTGGAAGAAGCTGTGCAAGGTGATCTAATGGCCCAACAAGCATTACGGGCATGTGGTTTATACAAGTTTTGGTGTCTTGGCAGCCTGAGGGCCAAATCAAGACTACTCCAGCTGATGGTGGATTACTGGGATCCAGAATCTGAGACATTTTAGATTGACGCGATGTCACTTAGCATTGAGGTTGAGGACATATACTTTATCATTGGTTTGTCCCAATGAGGAGGGATGGTGAATCTCCGATCTCGTGGGCTAGGAGGCGGGTTGAATATTTATGAGTACATAGTTATGTACTGCTTTCTAGAGAAGGAAAAGGTTGGGAGTCAAATCCCAACAAAATCTATCCAGATTCTGGGGATGAAGGCCATATTTTTGGCATTAGGCATGATTGCGGGGTTGGATTCACTCCACCAGGCCTCACGGCCAATGATGTTCTATGCAGTGGAGTGTATGAGACCTACAGTTTATGACTGGAGTACAACGCTATTGAGCAACATGAAACAATAGCTCAATGACTGCAAGACGGGCAGGGTGCAGAAATTTGGGTTCGAAAGCATACTAAGCACTTTATTCTTTGAGCGGGTACCATGGCTAATCCCTATGGTGGAAATTATTCCACATGGATTTCGGGATCCACCCCAACAACATGGGAAAATGTGATGTGTAGACTGGGCAGAGGTAGGGTGGCTAACCCCTACCTAGCAAACTTCTTTCCATGGTGGTGGAGATAGATCGTTGCCATAAATGACTACACCTATGCAGGGATAGACTTCTGCGGAGATCTGACTATGCCGCTACCACCAGGAGAAGCTTATGGTGACAGAGATAAAGAATCCCAAACCAACTTTTTAAGTTTTGAATTTTTGAATTTTTTTTTGTTTTTCGATATATTGACTCAAAAGACATATTTTTGGTGTGACAACACATACTGACAATCTGTCATGTGTATGCAGATGTAGGAATATGATGGCTATAATGCTTCCCTTGTCATCGACAGAGGGGAAGTAGAGACAATATCATGGGTGCAGATGCGGAGTGGATGGTCCAAAGCATCCACACAAACTTTGTTTGCTTGACACACAGGGTACCCATGGCGCAAGTCGAGGACTTTCCTGAGGCCATGCCACATCAGGTGGTTGGTGTATCATGAGCATGGGTTCAACTCTTTCTATGGCTAGATAGAGCCGTAGTTCTATATCATGATCAGAAACCCCCTCCTCCTCAGGCTTAGGGACCTGAGTGTATTCATTTTTGTGTGACTATGTATTATATTTTCGTGGCTCGGAAGCCCCAATTTTTTATGTGAAACTTATGTATTATGATTTCACTTTTTGGATATCAATGCAACTTTTATGATGATCAATTTTATTTATATTTACATGCGTGTAAAATGTATGTTTGTGATACACTTATGGTCTATGAAACAAATGCCAATCTAACACATAGTTAGCATATGAGTCAGCAACTTGATTAAAAACTCTTGGAACATGAATGTATGTTATATTTTCAAATTATCCTTTTATCAATCTCACATGTAAGAATATTCGTAATAATGTCAGATCCCTAATACGATACAAGCCATTAAATTGTGAAACCACTAACTGTGAATCAAGACGTACCTCAAGAGAATGAAAACCATGTGAAATGGCATCACGCAATAAATCAATAACGACACTATATTCAGAAACATTGTTCAAAGAAGGCCATAAACATACACCTCCTGAAGACAATACTTGACTCGTAGGAGCATAAATCACACAAGCAGTCGAAGCTAAATTTTGAGTGTGGCGGCTAGCAACATCAGCGAATCTTATGTAAATGGAAGACTCCATTGACATATTCCATAAGAAACAAAAGCTAATCAACAAACCCGATCACCATAAGAAAACCTAACTATGAAATGCAAAATTGTACAATAATACACAACAATCATCCCTAGATGAAGATCATGCATAGTATTTTTTGAGATAGAGCCCATTTCTAGGCTCTGCCAAGGCTATCCCTTCATAATCAACCGGCTCATAAGCACCTTTCTCTAAGACTCATTTAACCATGTAAGGACCATGCCACATGGGATTAAATTCCCCTTCCCCTAAGGGTTCCTTATCTTGATCCCACAAAAGGACCAAGTCACCTTCATTATGTTAGATTTTTATCATTCAAGCTAGCATTATGATCTTAGGATCTTTAACTGAGAGAATAACGTGCACAACAACAAAACATAAGAGACAAGAGACACAAATAATTTTCCTTGGGGGAACTATAAAGGAGAAAACCCTACAAATTCCTCAGAGATAGAATCAGCACCAAAAGTAAAACCCGAAAACATAAAGATGATCTCCCGACAATAGTAGTCTCTCTCTTTGATCCCATCAACTTCTCCTCTCACTCATGTGCCCCAATGAGTGAGTGTGTGTGTGATAAATAGAGAGGCTCACTCTCTATTTATATTCTTTTGTTCACTTGAAACCCACTCCAACATGTCGGACTCACTTAACAATTACTTACTAGAGCCGACATCTCTAAGAGTGTCTAATAACCCTAGTGCCCCACAAATTGTGGGGACTTTGCCTCCTCTGACCAATAAGGAGGTTTATCCATAACACAATGGTGGGGACTATTTTCTTGACTTACAATGACTCACCTAGGGTCGAATTCTCTAGGATAGTCTAATAACCCTAGGGCCCCACAACTGTGGGGACTTTAACCCTTAACCAATACGAGGGTTACCCACAATGACTGGACATGACTTTTTTATATTATAGAACCTCCTGATAGGAACATCAGGGCATGACATGACTCAAATACATTACAGACACATCCCAAAATAAACATCGGGGTACAATACATAAGATATACAGATGAATACATTCTGAAGTTTCAAATACATCAACACTCCTTGTTCACTAGGAAGGTATTCTCTTGACATAATTTACCAGCGCAAGTCTTCTTCTCTGTATCATTTGGATTATCATTGACTCCTCGTCATATTCAAGTCATCTTCATCATCGGATATGGATCATCACTTGATATGGATCATTATCACTGGATCTAGATCATCACTCGATCTGTATCATCATCATTGGATATGGATTATCACTCAATCAGGATCATCATCACTGGATCTGGATCATCACTCAATCTAGATCATCATCATTGGATCTAAATCAGCACTCGATCTAGATCATCATCACTATTGGATCATCATCATGGGTGCTATCTCATGATTCTTCTCGTCAGAGGAAGTTCTACAGAGCTATCCCTTTTTCATGCTGGTTGTAGGCCTAGCCTCCATGTACGTCTTCTTCAGTGCTTATATCTGACCCCAAGTCAGAATAGCTTGCCCAACACTTACATCTGACCATGAGAGGAGCACATCCAACACCATTTTAGAAAGGCATGCCCAACACTAACATCTGACCATGCAGGAACACATCCCACAACCTTGTCAGAAAGGCCTAGCACTCACATTCACCAGCATGATAGGACACAACTACTATCAATTGTGAAAAGTCTCAGCAGTTACAATCACTAGCATGGTAGGACACACCTACTACCATTTATGAAAAGGCATAGCACTTACAATCACCTACATTGTAGGACACACCTACTACCATCTGTGAAAAGGCACAACACTTACATCTGACCATGGAAGGAACTTAATCCTCTAACCATGTCAGAAGGGCACTCAGTCCCAGACTGAGGGTTCTTGGTAACTGACTAGGTGCCTCCATTCTCCCAGAGAATGGAAACAGCCCTTATATATGATTAAGTGGGAGCACATCCCTCAATCACATCAAAATGGCCATGCACTTGTCTCTAATCATGTGAGAACACATCCCACAGTCATATCAGAATGGCCCTCAGTCCCAAACTAAGCTTTCCTGGTAACTGAGGTACCTCCATCCAAAGAATGGCAACAACCCTTATATCTGATCAAGTGGGAACACATCCCTCAATCACATCAGAATGGCCATGCGCTAACATTTGATCATGTAAGACTACATCTTATAGTCATATCAGAAAGGCCCTCAGTCCTAGATCGAGTATTCCTAGTAACTGACCAGACACCTCCATTCAAAGAATGTCAATAGCCCTTATATCTAATCATGTAGGAACCAATCCTATAGTCATATTAGAATGGATCAGCACTCATATCTGACATGGAAGGAACCAATCCTCTCACCATGACAGAATGGATTAGCCCTTAAATCTCACCATGGAAGGAACCAATCCTCTCACCATGTCAAAATGGCTCATGGACTCATCACTTCCCCTTGGAAGGAACCTCAATTTGGGGAACACCAAGTTCTCCCTGAAGTACTCAAACTTCACTCTGGACAATTGCTTCGTCAACACATCAGCTATCTATTCATCCATCGCAACATGCTGGAGCTTGACTGCTCCCCTCTGCACCATATACCTGATATAGTGATACTTGATCTCGATATTCTTTGACTTGTCATGGAACACTGGGTTCTCTGACAACTTCACACAACTTTGGTTTTTGCAATATATACAAGTAGAATCCAACTAGAGATCAAACAAATCAGACAGTAGCTTCCCTAGCCATACTACCTCACAACTAGCTGACCAAGCTATGACATACTCTGCTTCAGCTATACTCAGTGCCACACAGGATTGCTTCCTGCTAAACCAAGAGATCACACATGATCCCATACTAAAGCAACACTTTGAAGTGTTCTTCCTATTGATGGAACTGCCAACCCAATATAAATCAACATAACCCTCTAGGTTAATCTTTTGATTCACCTCATATTTGAGCCCATAATCAACTGTACCCTTCAGGTACCTCAGAATATGCTTTGCAACAATCAAGTGAACATTTTTTGGATCTGTCAAGAACTGGCTCAAGGTGTTCACGGCAAAGAAAATATCTAGTCTCGTGTTCATCAGGTACATCAAGGACCCAATCATCTGACGATACATCATGGAATCAACCGTCTCTGATGAAGCATCACTCAATAGCTTCAGGTTTGATGCCATAGGTGCGGTCATGGCCTTGCAGTCTATCATCCTGAACCTCTTCAGGATCTCTACTACATACTTCCCTTGTTCAAGGAAAATTCCATCCGCATTCCGCCACACCTGTTGACTAAATTGTCATTGATGCCAACAGGTGTGTGTCAGTGTGTCTTGGTGCCCCTTGAGGAGCCTCCCTAATGGTTATATGTCTTCACCTGAAGTAACCCAAAGAACCCAACTTGTTCTTAAATCACTAGTAATACCCTAACATATAAATCCCAAATAAAACTTGTAACAAGTCATCTTATTCCTCCAAGGATGAAGAAGTGGCTTTATGAGCACCTACATTAAATAACTAAAATATAATTAAAGTAATAATTAATTTAAAACAAAAATAATTAATCCAACCCTTTAAGTAACCTAAATTAAAGCATAATATTTGAATACTTAAAGATTAAAATGTTTCAAATAATAAAATATTTTTAATTAATAAAAATACTTAATCTAAAGTGTTTAATTTTCTTAAAAGAAAAGAAACAAATAAATAAAATGTGACCCATGATGACCTTTTTTTTTCTCCAACGTTGAACCATTAAAGTAAAAACATGTTAAATCAATTCTATAATTCATTAATAAATAAACCCTTCACTTAAGTTAAAATATATTTTTTATTTAAAATTCTTTTTAGCTTCCATAAGTCGGCCCAATATGGTATATCCTTTTAATTTTAAAACATTTTTTTACTCCTTAAGAAGTCAGCCTCTATTCCTCCTCCTCATGCAAAAAAAAAAATGTATTAATATACCATCTCAATACAAAATGAATTTGCAAAAAAAACTGAGGTATATTCGTTGGTTTGACTAAGATTGTGTGGGTTCTATAGCAGCAGATCCATTCTTCTCCACAAGCTTATCAACCCAAAAAATTTTGAATTTCTCTTTATTACAGAGACCTGACTTTAATCAGAAGCATGCACTAAATCTGATTTACGTTTTTCAACAGCTGGTTGAGGTCTGCGTTGAGTTTCACTGAGATTTTCTACAGTAGTCTGAGGGATTTTTAATAGCAGACCCTTTTCATAAGAGAAACTATAAGTCAAACTTTCATTTGGGGATACAAGCTCACTGTTGGTTTTCTTTTTGGAGAAGTAAGGTTAAGTTTTATTGCTTTTTTTTGGATAAGTCAAATACAGTCCAAGTAATGACAAGGTATGTATGCAATTATTGAGTGTACAGATTTGTATTTGCATGAAGAGTAGATGATTGTATAGTGTATGTACAAGTTGAAATGTACAGTATGAGTGTAGTTTGAGTATACAGGAAGTGTACATCATGTACAGGAGTATGTAAATACAAGTGTGTACAAGGGCATGCAAATTATAGTGTAAGATACACTATAAATTTACAGCAACATGTAATGTATAATGCATAAGAGTATAGTGTAGTGTGAATATATGTACAGAGGAATGTGATTGTAGTGGTGTGAAATGGTAGAGTGTATGTATAGAGATATGTTTATGTGAACTGTGAACAAGTGGATAACCAAAGGCTTGATATGATACATTTTGATGGTGTAATAATACTTGTTGCATGCTATGTTCTATGATATTGATGCACTTTATGAACACACCATATCAATGATGCATTTCTATGCACTACAATGTGTACTTGTTACATACACATTACATGTTGATGATGATGATTGTACATAACCTATGACTTTGATGTATAACCTATGATGATGTTCAGTAATAGCAGAGCAACGATACTTCAGTAAATGTGGATGACAATGAGGAGTGTGTGGTAGTGATATCTACAGGGATTATTTTACAGTGATTAGAGTGCAGAGGTTATCAATAGCAGAGTTTGGGATGTGATAGGTCCACAGGTTCAACAATCTTCTTCTTATTAGGGTGGAAAGATGGGGTAAGGAAAGGAGGTCATAGCCTCCTTTTAGTTGAAGCCAGAAAACTATGGAGTGGAAGATTCCTTCAAGTTGTATCCTGTAAATCAGGGGGTCGTAGCCTCCTTCCAGTTGAAGCTAGAAAATTGAAGTCTATATAATAACGAGGTTGTTCCCTCCTTCCAGTTGTTTCTGGAAAAGTATTTTTAAAAGGATTCCGTGGTTTTACCCCTAGAACTTGGGTTTCCACGCCAAAAACTATTGTGTACTGTGCATATAATTATTTTTCTACACATTGATGATGTGCTATGATTGGTGATTAGCAGCCTGCTTTTGATTAAAATTTTAAATCATACAAATATCGATTCACCCCCCTCTCAGTATTTCAACAATTGGTATCAGAGCAGGTTCCTTTAGAATAGACTAACCACTGGAAGGTAATTATGGGGAAGTTTGATAAAACAAAGAAAATCTGGAACATCCTTGTTTGATGGGAGCAACTATGCATTCTGGAGCATAAGAATGAGAGCCTTCATAGAAGCTCAAGGAATCAAAATATGGCAGAGTATCGAGAATGGGTACAAAGTAGCAAAGACCGTGACAACTGATGCAGGTGAGTTGGTTCAATACAATAACAACTCGAAGGCCAGAAATCATCTTCTAGGTGCTATAAACGAATCTGTATTCAACAAAGTGATGAACTGTCCCTCTGCAAAGGAAATGTGGGATAAACTCCAAACCACATATGAAGGAGATAGAAAAGTCAAGGAAGCCAAACTTCAGACTTACAGGGGACAATTCAAATAGCTAAGAATGAATGAATATGAAGACATAGCAACCTATATTATTTAGGTTGATCATCTTGTGAATACCATCAGAGGTTTGGGGGAAGAGGTTGAGGAGACTATAGTTGTTCGGAAAATTGTAAGAACTCTTCCCAAAAGGTTCAACCCCAAGATCTCTACCTTATAATAAAGAACAGATCTAAAGAATATGACAGTGGATCAACTGCATGGGACTCTAGTAGCTTATGAAATGAGAATTGAAGATGAAAACATGTCAAGAAAGGAAGCAACATTCAAGGTCTCCTCCAAACAAGCTAGGAAGAACAAATCAACAAAAGACAAACCGACAAGCGATGAATTTGATGATGAAGAAATAGCCAACTTTGTTTGGAAATTAAACAGAGGAACTGGAAAATACAAAGGTAAGCTACCTCTTAAATGTTTTTCATGTGGAAAGATAGGTCATTTTGATTCTAAATGTCCATATGCAAAGAACTCAGATGGTGAAGAGGATGACAGTTTTAAACCCTAAAAGAAGTACAATAATTACAAGAATAAGAATAGAAGAAAGTTTGCAAAGAAGAAAAGTCTCTACAGAAAAACAGACAATAGCTCATCCAGTGGTGACTCTGACAATAATAGTGACAGTGATTCTGTTGATGACGATGAACCAAACAAGGTAGTCTTTATGGCAATAAGATTGGATAAGAATCATAATAGTAAATAAGAATCCGAAGATGAAGGAGAAGTAGATCTTGAGGTAGAACTTGTAAGCGCCTTGAAAGAGATGAATAAATTCAGGAAGGAAAATAGAATGCTTAAGGAAGAGGCACAATGGTTTAAACAAACCATTGTTGACTTGAAGACCAAAATAGAAGAAGCCAAACAAGTTGAAGACTCTCTTACTGAACAACTAATGGCAAATATAGGAGAAAAGGAGAATCGTGAGGCTGATATAGTATCTCTGAAGAACAAGCTGCAGACGAAAGATATTGCAAAGGGTTATGAAAAAGATCCAAGGTTCTAGAACAAATCATCAGCAATCAAAAGTCATTCTTCGACAAGACCGGTATAGGATATAAACAGAATACAAATGAATCCTCAAGCTCAATGTTGACAAATAATGAAAAGAAGCCAAGAAGGTATGCAGAAGTTGTCAACGACTACAAGAATGAAGAAGAGATCGAATGTCAGCCAGAATAACCCATATCAGAAGAAGGGCTAGCAGAAAGACTAGATCTCAGAAAAGCACCTCCTCCATATATTCTTAGGTATGGATACTTCTTTTATGGGCATTGCTTTACATGTGGAAGATTCAGACACAAAGTTGTAAACTGTTTTCAAAGAAGAAACTTTGGGACATGGAATAACCTTGCAAGCCTCAGATGACCACTATACAACAATAGATTTGGTCCCTTGAGATCAGAAATATAATGTTACAAGTGTAAAAAATTTGGACATATAGCCAGAAATTGCAGAATGAGGATACCAACAGTAAGAAAAGAGGACATGCCCAACAAGGTAGGGATTAAACACAATAAGAACTATGAATGTGGTATTGCTCTTCAAGCTCAGAATTACAGCTTTGGTAAATGGCATGATGATAGTGGTTTCTCCAAGCATATGACAGGTGACAAAGATGCTTTCATCAATATTGAAAAGGATAAAGGATTTGTATCGTTCGGGAACAACAATTCAGCAAAAGTATTGGGAAATGGCACAGTGAAGCTCGAAAATAAAAACTCCTTGGATGAAAATGTCTTGCTTGTGGATAACAAGAAACAAAGCTCAATTGGTTTGTAAAGGTTATGCTCAGATAAAAGGAAAAGAATTTGAAGAAACATATGCACCAGTAGCTAGAATGGAAGCTATCAGAATGATATTGGCTTACGCTTGCTCAAAAGCCATCAAAGTGTATCAGATGGATGTAAAATCATCTTTTCTGAATGGGGAATTGGAAGAAGAAGTCTACATTGAACAACTAGAAGGATTTCAACTTTTAGAAAACAAGGACTATGTATGCAGACTCAAAAGGGCCTTATATCAGCTAAAGCAAGCTCCTAGGGCTTGGTATTCTAGATTGGACAGGTACTTACTACAACAAAACTTTAAGAGGGGAAGTGCAGACAACAATTTGTACATCAAACAAAACAATGATAGCATTCTCATCATTGAAGTTTATGTTGATGATATCATCTTTGGAAGTGATGATGATTCACTGAGTCAACAATTTGCTAAGGACTTGCAGAAAGAGTTTGAAATGTCATTACTCGGTGAATTGACCTTCTTCTTGGGACTCCAGATATCTGAAAGAACATAAGGCATTTTTATTGCTCAGACAAAATACATCAAGGAGATGCTAAAGAAATTCCAGATGGAAGACTGTAAACCTGTGAATACTCCCATGATCACTAGTTGTAAGTTGAGCAAAGACGATGAATCTAAGGAAGTTGATCAAAGGCTCTATAGATCAATGATTGGTAGTATACTATATGTAACAACATCTAGACCAGATGTGATGCAGGCCATTGGTCAAGTTGCAAGATTTCAAGCTGCCCCAAAGGAAACTCACATTATAGCAATTAAAAGGATCTTTAGATATCTCAAAGAAACCATGGATTTTGGACTTTGGTATCCAAATGGAAATGAGCTGATATTAATAGCTTATTCAGACGCAGATTGGGCAGGATGTGTTGATGATAGAAGAAGCACTAGTGGAACAACTTTCTTTCTAGGCAGTTGTTTGGTATCTTGGTTAAGCAAAAAATAGTCTTCAGTGTCCTTATCAACCACAAAAGCAGAATATATGGCAGCAATAGCTTGTTGTACTCAGATTCATTAGAGAAAATTTCAAATCAAAATGGGCCTCCTAAAATGAACTAATAAAATAATAGTTAAAATAATAAAATAATATTTATTAATTTTGGAGGAAGAAAAGAAAAAAACTACTTTTTTGTTTGTATTTTTGACATATCTCCCTGTGTTTTTACTCAAATTTCGATTGGGAGAGCTCGTTCGATGCGGAATTAAATTCCACATCCAACGGGTACCCACTCGGCATACTTTTGACGGACTCCGCTACCCCAAAAACAAGAAATACCTGAAAAAATGGAATGATGATGTCATCATTCCATTTTTTCAGGTATTTCTTGTTTTTGGGGTAGTGGGGTCCATCAAAAGTATGCCGAGTGGGTACCTGTTGGATGCGGAATTTAATTCCGCATCCAATGAGCTATCTCGATCGAAATTTGAGTAAAAAGACTGGGAGATATGTCAAAAATACAAACAAAAAAAGTAGTTTTTTTATGATACCTATCCCCAAATTTATATTAAAAAAGTGTTTAAGACCTATACGGTATTTCAAATTTAAAGAAATTTCATTGGCTAACACATGATGACATAGAATTTGAATAAAAGTTAAAAGGCCCATTTTGAGTTGAAATTTCCTCTAATGCTTTGGATGAAGCAAACCTTGCAAGACATACACGTGACATGTAATCATCTGATTCCTATTCTATGGGACAATACGAGCGCCATCAATATCTCCAAGAATCCAGTTATGCATTCCAAGACAAAGCACATTCCAATCAAGTTTCACTTTCTTCGAGAACAGGTCACAGAAAAGAATATCAAGTTGGAATATATCGGGACCAAAGAACAAGTTGCATACATTTTTACTAATCATCTCCCAAGAGAAACTTTTGAGTACCTCATAGAAAAATTGGGAGTTGTACCATCTCCTAATTGAATTCATCTATATTCAACAACACTACAATATCATAGGGGGAGCATGGCAGGAGTAACCTTTACCATTAATGCCAAAGGGGGAGAAAAAATTGAACAAGGTAGGTAAAAGAAGCATGATCGAAGGGGGAGTTTTGTGGACAAAGGAAGCTCATTTGAAGAGGGAGCTTTGGAGTTGTCATCAATGACAAAGGGGGAGATTGTTGACTAAATTGTCATTGATGCCAACAGGTGTGTGTCAGTGTGTCTTGGTGCCCCTTGAGGAGCCTCTGAGGGTTGAGTAAGTGTCAGTTTCTAAGGAGACCTTTTGACTTTGTCCAAGCCCAAGTCTGAAGCCCTTAGAGCCCTTAGGACATTGCCAAAATCCCTATAGAGTGTTCAAGTACCCCTAAGTTGTCTTATGGTTTCCCAGTACCACAACCATGCCCTTTTGTCTTAGAGTGTGTCCTTGGTGGGTTGAAAAAGTTGTAAGAGTCCAAATGACCCTTTCAGTGGTCATTTGTGTTTGATAAAGGTCATGGTACCCTAGGAAAATCCTATGCACTCCCTCCCTAATGGTTATATGTCTTCACCTGAAGTAACCCCAATAACCCAACTTGTCCTTAAATCACTAGTAATACCGTAACATATAAATCCCAAATAAAACTTGTAACAAGTCATCTTATTCCTCCAAGGATGAAAAGTGGCTTTATGAGCACCTACATTAAAGAACTAAAATATAATTAAAGTAATAATTAATTTAAAACAAAAATAATCAATCTAACCCTTTAAGTAACCTAAATTAAAGCATGATATTTAAATACTTAAAGATTAAAATGTTTCAATAAATACAATATTTTTAATTAATAAAAATACTTAATTTAAAGTGTTTAATTTTCTTTAAAAAAAAACAAAAGAAATAAATAAAATGTGACCCATGATGACCTTTTTTTTCCTCCAACGTTGAACCATTAAAGTAGAAACATGTTAAATCAATTCTATAATTAATTAATAAATAAACCCTTCACTTAAGTCAAAATATATTTTTTATTTAAAATTCTTTTTAGCTTCCATAAGTCGGCCCAATATGGTATATCCTTTTAATTTTAAAACATTTTTTTACTCTTTAAGAAGTCGGCCTCTATTCCTCCTTCTCACGCAAAAAACAAAAAATGTATTAATATACCATCTCAATACAGAATGAATTTGTAAAAAGAATTGAGGTATATTCATTGGTTTGACTGAGATTTCGTGGGTTCTATAGCAGTAGACGTTCTTCTCCACAAGCTTATCAACCCGAATATTTTTTAAGTTCTCTTTATTACAAAGACCTGAGTTTAATAGGAAGCATGCAGTAAATCTGATTTACATTTTTCAATAGTTGGTTGAGGTCTGCGTTGAGTTTGACTAATATTTTCTGCAGTAGACTGAGGAAGTTTTAACAGTAGACCCTTTTCGTAGTAGCAGCTATAAATCAAACTTTCATTGGGGGATACAAGCTCACTACTGGTTTTCTTTTTGGAGAAGTAAGGTTAAGTTTTATTTCTTTTTTTTGGATAAGTCAAATACAGACCAAGTAATGGCAAGGTATGTATGCAATTATTGAATGTAGAAAGTTGTATTTGTGTGAAGAGTAGATGAGTGTATAGTGTATGTACAAGTTGAAATGTACAGTATGAGAGTAGTTAGAGTATACAGGAAGTGTACATCATGTACAGGAGTATGTAAATACAAGTGTGTATAGGGGCATGTAAATTATAGTGTAAGATACATTATAAATTTACAGCAGCATGTAATGTATAATGCATAAGAGTACAGTGTCATGTGAATATATGTACAGAGGAATGTGATTGCAGTGGTGTGAAATGGTAGAGTGTATGTATAGAGATATGTTTATGTGAACTGTGAACAAGTGGATAACCAAAGCTTTGATATGTTACATTTTGATGGTGTAATAATACTTGTTGCATGCTATGTTCTATGATATTGATGCACTTTATGAACACACCATATCAACAATGCATTTCTATGCACTATGATGTGTACTTGTTACATACACATTACATGATGATGATGATGGTGGCTACTTAATGATGATGATTTTACATTACCCTAGACTTTGATGTATAACCTATGATGATGTTCAATAATAGCAGAGCAGACATACTTCAGTAATTGTGGATGACAATGAACAGTGTGTGGTAGTGATATCTACAGGGATGATTTGACAGTTATTAGAGTCCAGAGGTTATCAGCAGCATAGTTTGGTATGTGACAAGTCCACAGGTTTGACAATCTTCTTCTTATCAGGGTGGTAGGACAAGGCAAGGAAAGGAGTTCGTAGCCTCCTTTCGGTTGAAGCCGAAAAACTAGGGGGTGGCAACTTCCTTCAGGTCATAGCTTGTAAATCAGGGGGTCGTAGCCTCCTTCCAGTTGAAGGTGGAAAATTGAAGTCTATATAATAAGGGGGTTGTTCCCTCCTTCCAGTTATTTCTGAAAAACTATTTTTAAAAGGATTCTATGGTTTTACCCCTAGAACTTGGGTTTCAACGTCAAAAACTATTGTGTATTGTGCATCTCGTTATTTTTATACACATTGATGATGTGCTGTGATTAGTGATCAGCAACTTGCTTTTGATTAAAATTTTAAATAGTACAAATACTGATTCACCCCCCTCTTAGTATTTCAACAACACCTCCATGCCTAGAAAATAGTGCATCGACACATAATAGGAGCATCACCGGTCTTCCACCTTCAACCTTGAAGCAAAGGTTGGAATCCACTTTACTCTCAGTAAAGCCTAGAGTCATCAGTAATCCATCCATCCTATCGTACCATCTCAAACCTCAGGATCTTCTATAGTCACTCCCTCTGAAGCAGAGCATCATACTCCCTTTGTCTTCCGTACTCTATGCACCGGAGTGACAAGTAGCTTCCTATGCTACTAATATTCTATGTATCCATCTAGGATCACTGGATACCAAGATCCTCTATCTTAAACTTTTTCAAAAATTCTTCTCGCACCCATCTATGAGCTTGTCATCCTCTATAAGCTTTCATCTTAAACCTTGTAGAAAAGTTTAAGATCTTCATCAAGCTCATCATGTATGTGCTATCCCATGGGTGTCTTCTGAACTCATACAAGGCCTTCTTTAATTTGCACACATGATTCTGCCTGTCATGTGTCTCAACTCCCACTAGCTACAAATGTCTCTTCATAGTCTATGCCTTCTTTTCATGAGAATCCTCATGCTATGAATCTTGCCTTGTATCCCATGATGTTTCCATCTACTGCATTATGGAACTACGAACTTCCCTTTATGTATCGATACTGCATCCTAGACATCATTCTTCTTGAACTGGTCTTCCCTTTCTTCTTGGTTACTTGGCTAGAAGGTTCTGCATCAATGATGTCGCTGCATTCATCATATTATTCTTCATCTTGAACTATTCTTACTTGTTCTTTGGAACAAGTCTCATCCTTCTTTGCTTGTATGTGATTATGTATGCAATATTTCCTACAAGTCAAATGCATTTGCATGGTTAGAAACATTTCATAAGGAATATTCATACTGGAAAATTCTTATGCATAAATATATGATCATGCAACTATTTTAGCCAATACAACATTCATCCATATCTCACAAAAACTTTCTAGATGCCTTCCACATCCACATGATTGTTGCAACACCTGCCATCCTCCCTTACAATGACACAGTTAGATGGATTGTTGATCATTCCAATCCAAAAGACCGTTCTTTTAATAATAGTACAGGATTCCTTCTTACCAATTTCCGTTCTGAAACTTTTGTAAAAATTTATGCCCTCAAACCTTTTAGGAAGCTCTTGTTAGGATATTTAAACACTTAGGAGTTAGTTAAGATCAACTTGTGTAATATATCCATTAGGTAAAGTGTGTTTCTTTAGTATGCATTAATATGAATTTGTAAATGTTCTAATCTGATAGTCACGATATGCTCTAGACATAAAGTGATCCGGCGATTCAACTTCTCTTAGATCATACCTACCATTGATCCGTGGCTTAACACTTGATTGGTCCATGATCTCTATTTAAAGAGCATGGAGGGTCCTTGGCTAGTTGATCTATTATTAGAAGCTCATATGTAGCTTTATTTCTTTTGCATAATAAATTACTCCAAGTAGCTATTTGTCTAGGGCCGTTGACTATTTCCCTCTCGAGGGTTTTAATCACATGACAAACATCGGTGTGTTGATCTATGATCTATTTGTGTGAAGTGGTTGCTCAAGGTGTTCGATATTTTGGAAGTACCCTATGTACCCGAACATGGTATCATAGCATTTATAAAGAGCTGCTTTCGGTTTTGATTAAGATCTGTAACCGATGTTGGTGAAACTTTGAAAGGGTTTTTGGTTCTAGAGTTTTTGTACATTTGTGGCCTGTGGGAGCTATTCCATTGCATCTAGAGTGTTGTTTCCATTGGGAAATAGTTTTCTTTTCACCGAAAACTATTTTTGTTTGATCCAGAAACACCCATTTCGGAAAATCTAAAGGTATAATGTTATAGTAACGGATTTGTTTAAGTTTTTTTTAAATCTCTCATATTTTTTTAGTTTTATTATTAGATCTTTCTTGTTTTAGTCTTGGACTGCTGCTTTCCCTGGCTGCGTATGCTCTTTGCCATGCACCTTGTGCGATCGTGGCAAATCAGAAACAAAAAGGGAAAGTTTTTTTCTTCTCTTCTCGGCTATGTATGCTCTTTGCCGTGCACCTTGTGCGAACACGACAAATCAGAAAAAATGAGAAAACTTGAAAATGTATACTTTCCAAGTAAGCTAACCAAGATCTAACCCCATTGTGTGGAAAAACTTTTTTTTGTTTTTTTGTTTTTCATTTTTTTTGTGATTTACAGAAGAAAAAAAAAAAGGAAAGCACGGAGAACGAGAGAGAAGAGTAAAAAACAAAATCCCCCTTCCTCTTTCCATTCTTTTACACACATTTTAAACTTATCTCACTTGGTCCAAAGTTGTTTTATTCCTTAATAGGTCTTGAGTTCAAGTCTTATTAAGCTACTTTTTAGTGCATGCAATTTCCATTTTCAAGTTACTTTATTGTAAAAGTGTCGCCTCACTTAAATCAAATAAAATAAAAAGTGAGTCACTTAAGTCTTTTAATTTATTGCCACACTATTTAAAGTAACATTATTATAAAAGTGAATATCACTTATTCTACAAAAGTGATTCACTTAAAAGCAACTTTATTGTAAAGTGATTGTCAAAGGTTGATCTTGGGAAGAGGGGGGTTCTTTTTTTAAATGGTCAAGTTAATATCTGCCACGTCACTATTGGGGACATCTTCAACATTTTTTTTGATTAAGCATAAATTCATCATCCAAAATTAGTTTTCAGTGCCGTTTTTTTAAAACCGCATATTTTTTCGATCTCTTTGCATCCAAATAGTTAGTTTATGTCCTTTTAATCATTATTCTATAGTATGGATTCCCCTTGTGATATTATACTTACAAGTTCTAACTATTTCTCATGGAAATATTGTATGGAGGATGTTCTGCGAAGTAGGGGACTTTTCAGGATAACTTTAGGGAAAGAAATAGAACCTGCTGATGATGATAAGAAAATTAAATGGGCAAATAGATGTGATGAAGCTCGAGGATTGATTGGCATGTCAATCTCTACTGATTTGCGATTCCACATATTTGGAATTGATGAACCTGATAAAGCTTGGGAGAAGTTACAATTCATGTTTGGTAAACACAATGAAATTCAGGGTCATCAACTTGAGAATGAGTTCATTTCCTTGAATCAAAATGATTTTTATGCATTCAAGACTATTTATCTAAGTATAAAACTCTTAGACTCTTATGTTTAGAATGAAAGATTAAGAAAGAAGACAAACAATGTATTTATCATATTCTTTCCAAACTTGGACCTGCATATTCTATTTTTGTATCTACATTATACTCCATGAAAGAATCCTTGACTGTAGCTAGCTATCAAGAGACTACTCTTGAATCCTTTTGTGATTCCTTAATTAGAGAGTAAGATAAGCTCATTCATCTTGGAATAATTAACAATGTAGATACATCTGGGAAATCCTTATTGTCCCAATAGAAAAAAAAGTCCAAGCCTCCCAAGGAAAAAAAAATTCGCAATAATAAGCCAAACAACAAGGGTCCCAAACCCTCTCAGTCAGATCCTTCTTTAAAAAATGACAAAGGATCCAAGCCAAAAGGAAATAAGACTAAGCGTCATTGCAATTTTTGTGGGAAAGATAATCATGATAAATCTAAGTGTTTTAAGATGATGATAGCCTTGGAAGAAGTAATGAAGAAGCACCACATCAGCCTAGATTCGTCTTCTGAATCTACCTCTCATGGACATGCACTTTGTGCTTCTGGTTACTCTTATACTGCATCTTCTTCTTCTACTTGAAATGAATGACTCATTGATTCTTGAGCATCTTATCATATGGCTAAGGATCAAGCCATCTTTTCTAATATGCATGAATGTAACACCAAACAAATATTTGTTGGTGATGATAGATCTTTAAGTGTTGTAGGATATGAAACAGTTCCATTAGAAAATGCTCATTTCAGTGATGTACTATGTGTTCCAAAAATTTCTTGCAATTTGTTATTAGTCTATCAAATTAATCATTCAGGTGAAGGTAAAAATATGACGTTTACACCTCACCAAGTTGTAATCAAGGATTTTAAAAATCTTCGAAATGTCCTTGCTACTAGAACTATTGATGAGATTACCAAGTTGTACAAATTTAACAACTTTGGGTCATCACCTTTTCCTTTATTTTTTGTTGCTCATAGTGATAACTTGAGAAAAATTTGGCATGAGTGATTTGGTCACTTAAATTATCGCTCATTGCAACAACTATGTAAAGACGATATGGTGACTAGTCTTCTGATGGTATCTTGCAAGGATGGTGATTGTTTCGGTTGTGTACTCGAAAAATATCATCGAGACAGTTTTGACAAACATGCCTCTTGGCACGCCTCGGTTCCCTTGGAGCTTGTGCATAGTGTCTTGTGTGGCCCTCCTCCATCTGCTTCATTTTCTAGTTTCAAATATTTCTTAACTTTCATTGATGACTACTCCAGACACACTTGGATTTACTTCCTAAAACTTAAGAGCGAAGTATTTAACATGTTCTTTGTCTACAAGGCCCTTGTTGAAAAACAATATGGCCATCAAATTATTAAGTTAAGATCTGACAATGGAGGAGAATATGTTAACAACAAGTTCATTACTTTATGCACTGAACAAGGAATCCAATAACAGCACACTGTTCCATATACACCACAACAAAATTGTATAACTGAACAGAAGAACTGCACTTTAAAAGAAATGGCTAATTATATGATCCAATATAAGGGACTAAGTCTTCAATATTGGGCTGAGGCCATAAATTGTGCAAATTACATAGGTAATCGCACACCCACTAAAGTTTTACAAGGTATAACACCAAAAGAAGCATGGAGTAAAATTAAACTAGATGTAAGTCACTTCCGTTTGTTTGGTTGTGAAGCATGGGCTCACATTCCGAATGAAAAATGGAAAGCATTGTAGCCTAAAAGTGAAAAGTGCATATTTGTTGGATATTCTGAAGATGTAAAAGGTTATAGACTTCTTTAGGCACATTCTCATGATATAATAATTAGAATAGATGTTAAATTTGATTAAAATCTCTTGGCCTGCGAACCTAACTTGGCGGGTGTGCCGTCTTTGTCCTACGAGCTTGATTTGGCGGTTGTGCCTTCTTCTTCTTCCAAATTCTTTTACAGGTTTCCAACTCCAATTTCTGATGATGAGAGTGAGGAATATGAAAATCCACCTCCTCCTACTCATGCTCCTTTAATTGCAATAGCACCAATGCTTCCTCGATGGGTCCATTCAACATGTGAAGCAGTTGGTGATCTTAGAGATCAACGTCGAACACGTTCTTAGTTTCAGCGAGCCTCTTCTCTTTTGGCTCAAGTTTTTGAGAATCATGATCCAGAAAATTTTGCAGAAGCTTCAGGAAATCTAGATTGGGATGCATCTATGGATGAAGAATATCGTTCGTTAATGGTGAATGATACTTGGGATCTTGTTCCTTTTCCAAAAGGAAGAAAACTTGTCAAATGTAAATGGGTCTACAGAACCAACTATGCATCAGATGGAAGTGTTGAAAGACTTAAGGAAAGGTTAATTTCCAAATGTTTTTCCCAAGTTGAAGGGATTGACTACAATGAAACCTTTTCTCCTGTCGCAAAAATGAATTCCATCCGCCATGTTCTTTCCCTTGTATCCTTACATAACTGGGAAGTCCACCAAATAGATGTCAAGTCTGCCTTTCTACATGGTGATTTACCACTGGAAATTTACATGGAACAACCTCATGGATATGTTCAGGATAACTGTAGCCTTGTATGTCTCCTTAAGAAATCCTTATATGGCCTTAAGAAAACTCCTAGAGCTTGGTATTTCAAAATGGATAGCTTTCTCCTTGACACTGGTTTTTCTAGATGCCATTCTGACCCCAATGTCTATACCAAGAAAGTAAGAAACCATATCATCATACTTGTTCTTTATGTTGATGATCTTATCCTTACTCGTAGTGACCCTAAACTTTTAAACCATGTGAAATCGAGTCTTAAGCAAAATTTTGAAATGTCAGAATTAGGACATTTGCATTATTTTCTTGGTCTCCAAGTATTTCAAACCAAAGAAGGAATCCTTATTTCCCAGTATAGGTATGCTTGTGAGCTTCTTCATCACTTTCACATGGAATATTGTAAACCAGCCCCTTCTCCCTTCCAGTCTAGAGTCAAACTTTCAGCCACTTGTACTTCCCCTAAAGTAGATGCCATCTTGTATCGTCAGCTTGTTGGTAGTATTTTATACTTGACTCATTCTCGTCCTGACCTTTCCTTTGTCATTGGTCGTGTTGCCCATTATATGCAAACTCCTCATGAAAGTCACTGGAAAGAAGCAAAAACAATAATTTGATATATTCGAAGTATAATTCAGTTTGGGATTCATTACAGTACATGGGGGAAACCTTTGTTGGTTGGTTTCACTGATTCAGATTGGGCCGGTGATCCTAATGATCGAAAGTCTACTATAGGTTATGTTTTCATTCTGGGATCTAAACCTGCCACTTGGGCTTGTAATAAACAATAAGCTCTTGCTCTTTCTTCCGCAGAAGCAAAATATCGAGTTGTAGTTAATGCTAGTTAGGAAGCTTTATGGCTTCAACAGATCCTTTCAGTGTTTGGAGTCGAGCAGTAGTAGCCTACTCCACTTTGGTGCAATAATCAAAGTGCCATCAAGCTTTCTAAAGATCCAGTTCTACATCAATGCAACAAACACATTGAGCTACACATGCACTTCATCAAAAATCTTGTTCATGATCGTGTTCTTGAAATGCTCTACTGCCCTACAGATGATCAAGTTCCAGACATCTTCACCAAGTATCTTACATAAGCAAAGTTTTCTAAACTTTGATCTATGTTAGGAGTTCAAGAATGTGTCCTTAAGGGGGGATAGGCTCTAATGCCTCCTTCCTTCTCCTAATAGTGTCACTTTTGTAAATTTCTCAATCCTATCCCAAGTTGTTCTTAAGGGGGGATGTTAGGATATTTAGACAATTGAGAGTTAGTTAAGATCTATTTGTGTAATATATCTGTTAGGTAAAGTGTGTTTCTTTAGTATGCATTAGTATTCATTTGTAAATATTCTAATCCAACGGTCATGATATGCTCTAGACATAAAGTGATCTGACGGTTCAACTTCTCTCAGATCATACCTACCATTCATATGTGGCTTAACAACCAATTGGTCCATGATCTCTAGTTAAAGTGCATAGAGGGTCCTTGGCTAGTTGATTGATTATGAGAAGCTCATATGTAACTTTCTTTCTTTTGCATAATAAATCGCTCCAAGTAGCTATTTGGATGGGGCCGTGGACTGTTTCCCTCTCGAGGGCTTTAACCACGTAACAAACATCGGTGTGTTGATCTGTGATATATTTGTGTGAAGAGGTTTCTCAAGGTGTTCGGTCTTTTAGGAGTACCCTGTGTACCCTAACATCTCCTTAATGCCGATTTTATTAAAGCTGCTAAGTCCAAGTTAAATTTTGACCAAATTTTGAAGTATTGGATGGCTGAGCCATGAAAGTTTTCTCAAAGAAAGGATGAACTCTACCCAATTGAATGGTTTAAGGATCCCTATTCCCTACTTGAAATGATGTTGTGTAGGCTCTATGGTCTCCCCAAATGTTCTTACTTGAAAGAAGAATGGGCTCCTTTTTCACACCATGTTATAACCACAGGTGAATCCATCCTATTGATGCCTAAAAATTCACAGGAAAAAACAGCAAAGGATTCTCCCCAGTCAATGTTCCCAACTAGCCTGTGACTTCTTGGTATGGGGAATCTCTCCAGTTTGCGGTCCGGCTACCGTAGGTCAAAGTAACAAAAACAAAAGGTTTTACCGGTTGCGGCCCGGTCCACCGTGTATTTCATATTTTTTTGACTTAAAGTATGATATGCACATGCCTAATTAACAATGAAGGATGATAAAGATGCAAGGAGTAGTCACAATGTGATTGTTAACACCCAAAAATGGTTAACTACCTCATCTACCCCACTACGTGGCTCATTTGTCCATTTGCCTACCATATTTCCCTGAAAATCCCACTAAAAGCCTCCAAAAGGCCTAAAATGCCTCTAAAAGGCCATAAAATCATCTAAAAAGCCTCCAAAAGGCCTAAAATGCCTCCAAAAGGCCAAAAAACCCCCTTTTTTTCCTCCAAAAATGTCCAAAATTCCTCTAAAAATAGCAAAATCCCCAAAAGGGAAGAAAAAATATAAAATAATGAGGAAAATGAGGAAAAAACCCTAAACAAGCTGCCCTAAACTATATGGTTTCCAAAACCATGGGCCAGCACTCCACCACTAAAAAACTATAAATAAGTGGTGGAGACCCCTCATTTCAAAATCCACAGTCAAAAGCATCCTGCCTCTGCCGAAATTATTCTCGAAACCCTAGCTTACCATCAAGCTATTTTCACCATTGAGAACTCTTTTGGCCCATTTCCACCACCGGAAAAGGAAAAAGAAGTAGCTTGGAGCCCGAAGCCACCGACATCGGACCAGTGCAACGGACTCCACCAACCTCCTCATCGGAGGTAATATCAATAAAAATCACCATTATACATTTCTTTACTGTTTTTGCTTCATATTATTTACTTTTTACTGCTTTAGCTTAGTCTTTGTTTCAGTTCGTTTTTATTTTAATTCAAACACATCATTGAACTGCTACTAAGGATTCCAGATTCCTTAGTAGGTGCTCATCAGCACAAGCTAGGGTGAAAACCCTAGCTACAGTTTTGGCGACTCACAGAACCATATCATGTCCTTCCATCTATGGTGTTCCTCCAATTCCATAGTAGACGACTCCATTCGCCTCCGTTTATTACAGCGCACTTTCACTGGCTCAGCTGCCAAATGGTATATCGAGCAACCCCACGGAACCCACACCACCTTTACGTCCCTGGCCTCGACATTCCTCCAGTTCTTCCAGTTACCTGTTCGCTATGACGCAGGCGTTGAGATCCTTCTGTCATGCAGACAGAACACGGCTACCCACATCACCGACCACATCCATGAATGGCGGCGACGCAGTAGCCTATGCAAAATCAAGCTAGATGACCGGATCTTCCTAGATTGGTTCCTTAAGTCCCTCCTTCTGCTCATTGCTAAGGATGTGGCAGCCGAAAGACCCCAGTCGGAGGAAGAGGCTATCCTTAAGGCCCAACAATTTGATCTCATTTACGCCCAGTCGGGTTACCTTTACACCATCATACCAGACGCCCCTCGAGGCAATCACTCACATCACGATGCCCCGGGGGCATCCCACGCTGCCGATGGCATCATTGGCCGTCTCTCTTCACTGCCTCGGCCCTTTTCCATAACCCATCCTACTCCTGGACCTGAACTTTCGCGGGCTACATCACAGTCCGGAGCAACCAACTCATATGCTCACATGCCCCATCAGCACCATACCCACGGACCTTCATGCCCACCTCAGTGTTTCGGCAATATGCCTTCCCCGGTCGCACCTCAGCCATACTATCACCAGCAGGCTGCACCAGCTCTTGCGCTGCCACCATCCCAACCTCCTTATTATCAGCCACAGCCAGCCCCTGCGGAAAACCCACAACCCGCTCCATAGCACTATCAACAACCCCCTCAAGTAGCCGCACCAGTGCCGCCTCCACCCCCATACTGTCCACCGCAGCCTGTTCCCGCACCTGTGCAAACTCAAAATCCACCTACTACCCAAGGGCAGGTTTACGCCCAAGAAAACCCGCCGCAAAACCAGAATAACCAACGCAACCAGGGCCAACAAAACCGTGGCAGGGGCCGAAATCGTGGGAACAACCAGCAGACCGAGCAAGCTGGCCAACACCCTAATCCCCCTGCTAATGATAACGCCGGCCCCACCAACCAAAACCCCAACCGCCTGCCCAAGCAGGCTAAAAACCCCAACCTACGAACCAACTTCCCTTGTTCTGTTTGCAGGGTCTATGGCCACTACACACACTTTTGCCCACAGATGGAGCGAGTTCAACAACTTTTGGCTGCTGATAAGCTACGCCAAGGACAGGCGGCTCCTCAAGCACCACCCAATCCTCCACAACCTCAGCAACCACCTTTGGTCTTACAAAACCCCTTGCCAAACCAAGGCTTAGTGAACACTGAACCATTAGCTCCCCCTCAAGCTACTGCACCTATCCAACAAATCACTTACGCCGCTCCTGATCAACCCCCGTCTGACTCAGGTACCCACCATCTGTTGATGATGTCCTCCAATGAGGTCAACCTCCAGACCCGGCGAAATCAATATGGCCCCACCCCGGAAGCACCACCTACCAATAACCCCACTAACGCTCATCCCACCGATCAGCCATTACGTATACCTCCATCTCCACTAGATGGAGCTCCCAAAGCACCCCGTTTCCCACTTCGCCGTATCAATAACAACCCCAATGCGCGGGCTGCGTCAAACTACAACATCGTAGACGACTTAGCCCAATCTCCCGCAGCCATGTATGCGTTAGAGGTCTTACGAAATTTCCCTTCGCAGCGTAAGACTTTACTCTCAGCCATTGGGGCTATCGATCCACATGATTCGCAGTTAATGGCATATGATTTGGACCAATCCGAACCCCGCCTGCCCTCCAACTTATCATTCCAAGTTACTGTCTCCATCCGGAATTTTGTAGTCCATCGCTGCATTATTGATGAAGGTGCCTCTACATGTGTTATGCCCACCTCCATCTGGCAGAAAATGGGATCCCCCCCTCTCCAACCGTCCTCCACTGCATTGCGAGCCTACGACGGCCGTTCAGCTCAAGCACAAGGCCTGTTAACCAATGTCCCCGTCCAGCTAGCTGGTAAAATGGTCCTGATAAACATCGAGGTTATCAATGCCCAGCTTGACTACAACCTTCTACTTGGTCGCAGCTACATGTATGCTATGCGGGCAGTTGCTTCTACCGTTTTTCGCATCATGATGTTCCCTCATGAAGGACGCGTGGTCAAAGTTGACCAACTCACGTACTATGATCCCAAGGCCACCGCGACACCTGAAAATGTCCTCCCCATGATTGAACACACTATCTCGGGTGCCCCCAGCACAACCGGTTCTTCTATAAGGCCCATGCTCCCCATAGTTGAACAACTTATTCCGGATGCCACCACCTCTTTGGTTTCTTCAGTAGGGCCCGGAGTTTACTCAGACCCACCGATGACATCCACTTTTCCATCTCTCCCACCACCATCATCTACTACCGAAATGGCTGACCTATTGACTCTATCCCACAACACCAAAACCCCTAGTAATCAACCACCGTTGTTGCCTCAACCCCCTTTGGTACCTAGCCACATTGGTGCCACACCCATACATACCATACCTTTCCTCTTCCCTCCCTCAGGAGTGGTTAGCACCCCAGTCATGGCTACCCTTAGCCTCCCGGGTTTAACCTTAGGATTACCCGTTTGGTATCTTTCGCCTCCAGTTTGCCCGCCGACACCAGATGTCGTCCTACAACTAGTGCAACCCATCGCTACTACTAGTCGACCACCTCCCGGTGTCACTACCCCGTCAACCCCCGTGAAACCACCTCCCAGTTTCGCTACCCCGTCAACCCCCGCGAAACCATCCCCTATTTGTACCAAACCCACGGGGGGCAGAGGCCCCCAACCTTACACTGTTGTCCCACCTCCTAAGACAGTCCAAAACCCCCCTGTATTCTGTGCCCCTCCCAAATGTGCGCTCTGCGATGAGTTGGGCCATGCGACTCACTTATGTCCTCATTTACCAGCATTAAAGGAATACATGAAAACGCTCGACGACGATCCCACCATCCCGGTGGTCCATCTAGAGTCGACCCCTACGTCTCGCGACAAGTCCCTACGCACCAACCACCCATGTGCCTTATGTGATATTTACGGGCATTACTCCCATCACTGTCCCGATCTCCCCGAGTACCGACTAGCTCTCTTTGAGATGAACAATCCAGAGTTGGAGACGGCAGACATCACCATTGGCGAGATCCTCCCCTCAGACCTGGATCCCGAGACAACCCAACTCCCCATTGTGGAGATCCACCCCCCGGAATCTTCTGCTTCAGAAGAGTTCGAGACCATTTATATGTTTTCTTCCATCACCACCCCCTCGGAAACCGATCTGACAACCCAAACATTCTATAGTGATGAAGAAATTCTTGAGGCTCTCACCGCCCCAGATTATCCCTGGGATGACATGCATCATCGTTCATACTTTCTCCTAGATGAACCACCTTCTACCACTGCTCCTCAATTCGCAGTGGAATCCAAAGACTTCCTTCCCCCGAAGGTCGACTGGTTCAAGGACCCTATTCCTGCCCCTGACGCCTTCGAAGAGGGTAACATGGCCAACATCTCACCTGTTATCCAAATCGATCTTGCTGCCCCCGGGGGCACCCCCGAACTCATCGCTTTAGGAGAATCTTGCACTGAGCAGGAGGTTGACGAGTCCAAAGCACTCTTCAAATAATTCCGGGATGTCTTTGCCTGGGCCTATACCGAAATGCCTGGCCTTGACCCGGCCATTATAGAACACCACATCGACACATGGCCTGATATAACCCCCGTTCGTCAGAAACAGCGTCCCATACACCCCTCCAAACTCCCAGCTATCAAAACAGAGATCGAGAAACTTCGCACAGCAGGATTCATTTATCCTATTGCTTATACCACATGGGTTTCAAACCCTGTTCCTGTCAACAAGAAACAAGGCACCCTTAGAGTATGCACTAACTTCCGAGATCTCAACCGCGCCTATCCCA